>PITA01019942.1:0-36213 GCA_004023965.1 Spilogale gracilis | reverse complement strand
CTTTCTTTCTTTCTTTCTTTCTTTCTTTCTTTCTTTCTTTCTTTCTTTTTTTTTAAAAAGATTTTCTTTATTTATTTGACAGAGAGAGATCACAAGTAGAGAGAGAGGCAGGCAGAGAGAGAGTAGGAAACAGGCTCCCTGCTGAGCAGAGAGCCCGACATGGACCTCGATCCCAGGACCCTGGGATCATGACCTGAGCCGAAGGCAGAGGTTTTAACCCACTGAGCCACCCAGGCGCCCTCCCAGCCTTTCTAATAGAGAAACGAATACCATTCACTAGGTGCTACTGAAGAGATGGCTGGAGTCATTTAAATATAACTGAGTTGCTAGCATAAGACACATTTAACAATAACAAAATCAGACCTCCATCATAGGTTGTCAGTCCCTATGGGAGAATTTTACTCGGAACTTTCTACTCAGCTGCTTTGAGACCCAAATTCCTTCCTAGGCCCTGGCCATTCCTCTATTCTTCAAGGAAGCTGCTCCTCTTGGTTTGTCCCTTTAGGGTTTTACCACAGCTGTGCTGTGGAACCTTCTCCCCAGGTCTCCCCTTCCTCACTCTATTCTTCTCCAAGGGTGTGACTCACCTACAGGGAAGAAGTCAGCTCATGATATTTTATAACATGTCATAAAAAAGCTTATACATTTCTTATAGCAGTGCTCCCCGGTCTCTTAGCATGGCAATGTGACCTCTGAAACTTGAAATCTTTAGCTATAACTTTGCTTTGCGGAACAAGGATGTTATCCAACTAGAATGTTAAGTGCCATCCCTTCCTCCCTGCCCATCACTCTGCCTTAGCTTCATTTCCCACAGTGTACAACCTAGATTCCATGGCTCATCCTTTCCAAACTTGTCTTCTTTCATTCTCCTTTCTTCTTATTTACCTAGTAAAACACGAACCCTACATGAGCCCTGCATCCTGCTTTCCCATGTCTATGCCAGCATGGCTGAACAAAACAACTGAAAAAGTTAGACATGATACATAACTGCACCAAATCTCACAATCTAGATGATTGGCTTCACCATAATTCATGATCCTCTATGTCCCAAGAGCCTTCAGTTGTGCTGATCGGTATGTTACCTTGCTCTAGTCTTTGAATTTGCTAAAAAAAAGAAAGAAGGAAAGAAAGAAAGAAAGAAAGAAAGAAAGAAAGAAAGAAAAAACAAACCCAGAAAAACAAACAAACAAATCTTCCTACCTTCTCTCCTCTCCTGACATGTTCCAGGTATCTGATGGAAGAATATAACAATACTTAAGTAGTTTTGCCCAAATTTTAAACCTGTTGATAGCTATAGAATGAGCTACTCACTTACAAAAACACAGATGTTAGAGAAATGTCCTAAAAATAGTATGAAGATTTTTCCCCTCCTCTCTTAGATAATGGCATACTTCTTAATTCATCCTACCAGTGTGACATCATAAGCACGTGCATCCATTTCCTCCTTCGATCCCTCAGTCCTGGTGGAGGAATTGTCCCTCTTCCTACCAAAGGCCCATGTCTCAGGTCCATCCCCCTGCCTTCTGCAGCCATCATCTTTCACTCTCCTGCACTGCCATTTCTGTCTACTAGGAATCATTCTTTTCAGGTATACTTAGCTTTGAATATCTCCCATCTTGATAGACTGCACTCCCTGTGTCCACGGTCTAGCGGGGAGCTTAGAAATAGCCATCACCCTGGACACAGAATGTGAAGAGGCACCTGCCAGATACAAGCAAATTCTATAGAATGTAAAGAGAGGAGGTGGTGGGAGATCATATTTGAGTGAGAAGATCAAAGAGGACTTTCAAAGTTGCATGTCATCTGCAGCAGGAAAGAAGATTATTTCCAGAGGCAGAAACAGGAGGTGGAGAAGAGCATATATTGGGAGAAAAAAAAAAAAACCAGTACAAAAGTAAATAAATAACAGTACAGATCTGGGAAAACGTGGAGTGCAGGAACTGGGAGCCCCAGCAGGGCTAAAGAGACAGTAAATCCAACTTATTTATTTATTCAATAAACAGTTGAGGGCTTCCTATAGGCCAATTTGGCTAGAATGGTATACTTATTTTGGCTATATGGTATATATATATATATATGAGAATATGTATATGTATAATATATGCATACTTATATATATAAGAGAATAAAGGAAAAACTGAAAAAGGGAAGGTTATGGTGAAAAACAGGGGATAGCCAAATCTTTCATTAAAAATAGCTTTAAAACTTCTGCCTCTATTTGAGACACGAATAAACCCAGATATCAAAGTGGTCACGCTGTCCCTTAAGATCTAGTTAAGGTTTGCTCAAGCCATCATTCCACACCCTACTAAATGCCCGATGTTTTTCTCGAGGGGTTTGCTAATTCCTGGGTGCTTAGGCATCCTCACTTCTGGCTCTGATTTTCTACCACCGTAAATCCTTGTTTTAACACTATGTCTTGCAGCTCTTCTGTTATGCATCTTCCACACCTCCCCACCCATCCTCTTTCATGTCCTCAAGCACCAGGCTCCTGTAAGTTTCCGTATGTCTTGCTTGGGCTGCTGGCCAAATTCAGTGCTCCTGCTCATGGAGAAGTATTCAGCATTTGTCGGTACTCAGTGTCTCCACTTCCTCATGTCCCTTGTTGCAATTTAACAGGTGCATGGAGTGTAAAGAAATGATAATGGCTGGCCTTCTCACTGGGGGGCTCTCAAATGTCAGCATCAAATGTCCAGGTTTTGAGAGAACATGAATGTAAGCCGGGTGGTAGGGTCACATCTGTGCACCCGCGATCTGGAAGCAGCCTCTGGAAGGTATTCTGAGGATTTCCATCCCATTTGTAGACTGGCACCAAACCCTCTTGTTTTCAGCCTCTCACATGGCATAGTGTCTCTTATTCTAGAGTCTCTCGGGTCTTTTTATTTTTATTTTTTTAGAAACAAAAATCTTTCCTTCTCATATAGGGCATGTGTGAGGAGACTAGAATTGTCATCTAGCTTTGTGGAAAATGAAGAGGAGCTTGCTGTCTACAGAATTTCTAGCCAGTCCTACACCTCTCGGGGGAGGCACCTAGAGATGAAGAACAAGAAGCTGACATCATGCATCAGATGGAGAAGCCAAGGTCAAAGTCCTCTGCTGTTGTCTGGACCTGTGATGCCTGTGCAGGAATTCAGGGTTGCTGTCTACAGAGCTATTGCCACCATCAATGTCTCTAGCAAACGCGGGAAGAGACATGCCTTTTCCCCTCCGCCCCCCACAATCTCCTGCTTACCTCCCATGGGCAGGATTACGCCTTCCAATAACGTTATAATAAATGCCCTATATCAAAGTTCTCTTGTTTGACTTTCCTGGAGTAGTCTCCATTCTCCTGACTGGGCACTGCCACACAACACGTTCTTCCCCATCCCAGTTCCTCTGGAACCAGCCCTGCTGTGTGAGTCTCCATAGGACTGAGTGCTCTGTGAAATGATCTTGTTTCATTTTGTTCATTTGTTTATTGTCTCCCAGCCCCCCCCCCCCAGAAGGCAAGCATTAAGGTAGGAATCTTCTACTGCCTGGTTCACCTTTGTATTACCACCTTCTAGAATAAAACCTGCTTCACAATAGATGTTCAAGAACTATTTGTTTGGAAGAATTAACACACCTGAAAATGGGGCTTAGACACTCTGCCTGGTTTCCATTTTAAAAATCATCAACTGAAGACTTCTGGCTCTATAGACTTGACTGATGGTTTGGGGGAGACAGGGGAAGTTTACGGCTTAGAGTCCATATGTACTTTATGTCTTTCCAATACTCCACTGTGGTTTGGGGGAGACAGGAAGTTTACAGCTTAGAGTCCATATGTACTTTATGTCTTTCCAACACTCCACTATTCACCCTCCATTCTCTCCTCTTCCAACCCTTTCCAACCACCTCCCTTCCTAGCACACCTACCCAAATGCACCCTGTGGAAGAACAGGCCCCTGCTCTCCCTCCCTTATGCCCACATTCAGCTCAGGGTTTCCCTGCATATATCCACACCTGTCAATGCTCCCCATTTGATAGACTGTCTCCGATCATACTTGCCTCCTCTCTGCAATGGGAAAACAGGGGCAGATAGGGTGGATTTCCCCACCGATACAAAATATGCTTCTTTTCTTAGAAGGCAAAGTACCTACCACCGGTTTCATTGTAAAACAACTTAAAAAATCATAGTTTAGGGGCGCCTGGGTGGCTCAGTTGGTTAAGTGACTGCCTTCAGCTCAGGTCATGATCCTGGAGACTGGGGATCAAGTCCCACATCGGGCTCCCTGCTCAGCAGGAAGCCTACTTCTCCCTCTCTCACTCCTCCTGCTTGTGTTCCCTCTCTGGCTGTGTTTCTCTCTGTCAAATAAATAAAATCTTTAATAAAAAAAATATCATAGTTTATTGCTTTTAGGTAGATACTAAATTAGGAAGGTGTCCTGGGATATGGAGCATGGTGGCATGGAAGGATAGTCTCCCCTCTTCTGAATCAAATAGTACCTCTGAAGGGTAAAAAAAGAAAATAAAGATAGGCTTCCTGGCTCTTTTTTCCCCTGCCTATGCCTACCACAAATTCAAATCCAGGGAGGAGGAAGAATGGCGGGCACATTGTGTGCCACTTGTCCTCCACCTCCCAGTTTAACAAAGAAAACTTCCAACTCAAATGACTTCTGAAGCCAGCAAAATGAAACTCAGAGGTTATGTGTATTTAAACTGCTGCACATCTTGCTAGGAGATAGAACATTCCAGACCTAATGTGAATGCACATAGCTCAGAAAATGCACGAACTTGGGGAGTCACCTTCAGACAAGGTCGGAGCCCGCAGCTCCTTCACCGCGGAGAACCAATCGCAGGACTTGCCATTGCCAAGGTGGCTCCGGGGCAGGAGGTGTAAGTTGGCAGAGGTGACAGAGAGGGACAGAAACCCGGCAGAGAAGAGAAAAAAATAGAAAAGAACCAGGGATCGGCTCAGGTACATTTTGCTGTCTTAGCTGTGTGAGTCAGCCTGGCCGCAGACAAGCTAAAAAAGGTAGCCGCGGGGCGGGTTGCAGAGTGCGTATTTTGGGTTGGCTTCCCTGCCCATGCTGGAGCTCGCTGGGCTGCAGCTGCGCTTTCCCTAAACCAGGCACCCGCTGCGGGGATCCCCAGGTCCAGTTAGCGCCGCTCAGCTCAGAGGCCCCAAGGAAAACCAGGGGGTGGGGGAAAAGGAGGCACTGGTTTATTTGCATAACGGTCCTCACTCCCGTCCTCAGTTTCTGAAAATGAGAGTTGAACACCAAGTAGAAAATCTTGTTAATCAAACTCGAGACGCCTTGCTTAGCAAGGAACCCACGTAAATGAGCCGCTGCAGTAATCAAGTTCCAATTCTCTCTCTTTTTTTTTTAGGAAGCCCGATGTGGGACTCGATCCTGAGTCTCCAGGATCATGACCTGAGCCAAAAGTAGTCACTCAACCAACTGAGCCACCTAGGCGCCCTCTACTTCCAATTCTTATCTGAAGGCAGGGCCCAGCCGCGGGAGCGAGCTGGAGGTGATAGATGTGCGCGAGTCTCCCCCTAGTGGACGAATGGCATCACCTTTCCCTCACAAGGCGGCCTCGTCCCAGAGAACCAAAAATTCGGCAACAGCCAGAAGAGAACCAGCGAAGGAAGCCGAACATGTGTTATTCGGACACCCAGTCAATCTTCATTTTTAAGGGGCTCTCTTCAGTGGAAAAACAAAGCTGAGTTACAGTTTTTTACACATAATTTGAGAATTTTTACCTTTAGCGTATTTGTTATTCCTCAGCATGTGTAAAATGTTAGTTTCTTTAAAAATCCCAGTGTGCACTTTCCAAAACCTGTGATTTTTTGGATGAAGTAGAAGCGTTATTTTTGTCTGCTGATAGGAAAATGTGTAATTTCTTTGAAATAATCTAAGTATCTAGAGTGATGAACTAGATTCTAGAATTATAAAATTATATAATTTTAAAGCAAGTGGAGACCTGATTATGATCTAATCATATCCCCTTCGATGCAATTTTATAGATACAATAATCAAGACACATCTTGAAAAATGACTTGTTCAAGTCACTCAATTTTGTGGCCACAATCCAGAACCTAATTCTGAGCTGGTTTTACCACAACTCTCAAAGACTTTTTTGGCCTCACCCCATTTCATCAGATTCTCAAACGTCTATAAAGAGAAGATTGAGAATTGCCGTCCCATAGGAAAGATCACCATCTATCAGAACTCTGCTTGACTTCCTAGACCCGTTGGCTCAAAGCCAGTATTTTTTTTTCTTCTGAGAATTGTGTATCACAATCTGTCCTCACTGTTTATCTTAGTTATATGATGCATATCACATTATATTTCTCCTTTGGTCCCATCAGAGCATAAACTTCTTAAAGACGGTAGATATGACCTTGCGTCTAATAGAATCTGACAAAATAATGTTACATGAAGGAAAAGATAGAAGGTACAAAGGTATTGGAAGGGCACCTATTTCACTGATGAACTTGAACCTAAAAAACTCCAGAGGACCTAGGAGAAGCCCATTGCTCATTACCGACAGTCTCTCCCAGAGTCAGCTGGAAACAATATGAACTATAGTCAGCCTGTAATTAGGACCAACAGCACAGAAAGGTTAGAGGTGGGCTGTGAGAAAAAATTCAAAACCCATTCACACTTTGGGACAGGACTCTAGAAATGCAAATGGGCAAAAGAAGAGATTCAAGCCTGCAAGTAGAATATATGGCAGGGATTTGTAATAAGACATGGTTCCTTGATCTGATTCCTAGATCAAGACCTCAAGTGAAAGAACAGAGCCGACGAAGTGCCAGGCTCAGTCCACACGTCTGAGATTGGATAGGACTAAAGGAGGGGGTGAGATCCCCAGCTTTGCAGATGAGAGGCCATATGGGAAGAAGTCAGCATGTCTCTTACTGCTGTTTCTCAGCCTGTCTTCCTTACTACACCTCAAATTTTGCTGTGAGAGGAGAGGTATGGCCACACTTTCTACCAGCCCAACAATTATCTTCATGGAGTATGGGCTGTTAACCTGAGCTGAAATCATCCTTTGCTTCCCCTGAAAGAATGCACTAAAAAGGAACCCAGGGCACTGTGTGTCCGAATAGAGGCTTTGTAGATTTCACGAGCTTCTTGGAGATGTCTGTGACTGAAAAAGAGGTGAGTGGTAGCTGTTCTTATCTCTCAAGTCCCCACAGCAACCCCAAACCGTCCCAGAGGAATCCTATTCCTTTGAAAGTTCTGAGTGACTTTTTTTAAAATCCATTCCCTGGGCCATCTTCCCTTTTGTCACAGGCCAGGACCTGCAGACATCAGTGTCTTAAGGAAGGATTCTCAAATGCGCTGCATGTCTGCTGTTGATCAGAAGAAGCTGCTGGCAATGACCACAACCGCCAAACTGTGGAAAGAGCCAAGGTGCCCTTCAACAGACGAATGGATAAAGAAGATACCGTCCATATACACAATGGAAGATTATGCCTCCATCAGAAAGGATGAATACCCACCTTTTGTATCAACATGGATGGGACTGGAGGAGATTATGCTGAGTGAAATAAGCCAAGCAGAGAGAGTCAATTATCATGTGGTTTCACTTACTTGTGGAGCATAAGGAGTAATATAGACGACAGTAGGAGAAGGAAAGGAAATGCGAAGTGGGGTAAATCGGGGAGGGAGACAACGCATGAGAGATTATGGACTCTGAGAAACAATCTGACAGTTTTAGAAGGGAGTGGGATGGGGGGATAAGTGAGCCTAGGGGTGGGGGGATGGGTGAGCCTGGTGGTGGGTATTAAGGAGGGCACATAGTGCATGGAGCACTGGGTGTGGTGCATAAACAATGAATCTTAGAACACTGAAAAAATAAACATAAATAAATAAATAAATAAATAAAATCTAAGAAAAAATTCTTGAACAAAAGGTTGGTGAATACATTAATATTCTGGGAAAGTGATTTCCCAGAGGCGATTTCCCTCCAGGGAGGGCATGGAAGCTCTCACTACTCCTCACCCCTACCTACCTACCTTGCCCTATGCATCTCTTCCATTTGGCTTTTCCTAAATTGTGATCTTTATAATAAACTGGTCAATGTAGGTTAAATAAAGAAGAAAAAGAAGAGGCTGCTGGATGTCTGAAAAGACAGTCAGTCTGCCTGAGAACCCTAAAGGAGCCTTAATGATCACTTTGCCAAAGAGAAACTCATGAAACACGGGGCAAACTTACTGACCCCAAAGTATTCCTTTGATACAGCAGAGAACGTAGCTTAAGGAAAGTTTGGGGTAATGCACTGACTGATAATCATTAGGCAAGAATCATGATTCGTTTGTTTTCAAATCAGGTTTTGACCTTGACAGAGGGCAGGAGCAACTTACTTCATTTTATCTTTAAATTATCTGGAGACCTGGACAAAACAGCTGCTGTGTATGTGTCTTTTTGACCAAAACACTCGCATTCTAGAACAAAAGGACATCATCAAGATTCTACTGCTCAGAGACAGAATTCACAGAGTGCCATTTGAAGTGCTGGGGTTAATTAAACATCCAAAATTTATCTGAGAGTAGCAAGTGGGGGGAACAATTTGTATTCCATGGGATTTAGATCTATTCTGGTCTTCAGTAAATTGCAAATGTTAATACCTAATGCCATGCCCAGGTCCCAAGAGTAAGAATACAAGAGAGTACTCTGAACGTTACCAAGGTTTAGTTACCCAAATGTGCAGCTTTTGAGACAGGGTGTCTGGATCCCCTCTGGTGTTAGATGCTCACATCAGCAATATCACTTTTCCAACCACCCAGGTTCCTGCACAAGATCCACTATGTCTCAGTGAAGAAAGAAGGTAAATGTCAGTAGAAATAGGGATGACTCCAAGGGATTTGGGAAGAAACTGCGTCTCCAAGGATGCTCGTGTGGACAGCTGATGCCCTGGGAGACACTGCTGGTTGCCTACTAATAGTCATTAGCTCTTTAATCCACGCAACCACTCTGTTCTGACATGTTGCAGAAAAAAACTACATTTTTAAACTTTTTTTAAGTTAGGAATGACTGTAGGACACCATTTGGGCTGGTGAGATGTAAGCAGAGTATGGGAAAGTATGGGACATGTTTCCCCAAACCTGCTGAGTCAGCTAAGATATGCGCTTTTTTTTTTTTTTTTTTAACTTTTGATCTTCCTCTCATTTCTTCCTGGAACGGACACAAGATGTTGAAGGTGAAGCAGAAGACATGAATGGGGACAAAATTCACAATGCTAGAAAAAAAATAGAAAGTCCCCTAACCCTCATATCAAGCCTAGACCTCCTGACTCTACTCTTTGTCATATAAGGCAAAGGCATACTTGATTATTATGATGCACTAATTAATGGAAGTTTCTCCTACTTGCAACCAAATGCAGTTCATACAGAGGCAATATCTCTACTATCCTGATGATTTGAGGCTTCCTAACTCTCCTGAAAGTTAGATGCAAATAGGAAGAGAGAGAGAGAGGGAAGGAGATGGAGAGATGTGGTAAAATTGTTTTTTTCTCTCTTGATGACCAAACTGTATTCAACTACAGTTCTCAGTGAGAAATGGCCCTCAGTGAGAGGGAGGCTCAAGAAAAAAAATTTTTTTATTTTAGAAAATACTGAAGGATTTTTTGTGCATTTGACTTTATAACATCTGAAATTCATACGTGCTACAGAAGTGCAGAATGACTAACAGCTTAAACACAATACCAGACGCCAATATTAAGTTCATTGGCTTTTGCATTGAGAAAATGACTTTTACTGGTGGCGTCTTCCTTCTGAGGCCCTAGCTGTCCCTCTTCACTATTGGGGGGCCTGTTTTTACTCTCTCTACGAACATCTTTCTTCTATCCTCCTTTTTCTCCATGTCCCAGGGCCACAGAGCCTTGTCCTATCAGCTGACCAGGGGAAACATTCAAAATTCCTATTAATTCATTTGGCAGCAATTTAGCCTCCTGTGTTTTATCACCTCCCATCTCTTCCATTTCATAGTGGAAGAATTAGTAATATGTTTTCTTGGACCCAATGAGCGAGTCTGTGGGTTCTCCACTTTAGCTTTGCTTTGACAACTTCCCAAACCTCTGATTAATTTTTCAGGCTTTGCTCAAGGCCAAAGTTGGAGGGCTTTCCTACTCCCAACCATGAATACCAGCACAAAGTGTGTGCAAGATGGAAGGGAAGGAAAGGAAATGGGAAGTAGGGTAATTTGGGGAGGGAAATGAAACATAAGAGACTTTGGACTCAGAAACGAACTGAGGGTCTTGGAGGGGAGGGGGTGGGGGGATGGAAGAGCCTGATGGTGGGTACTGAGAGCACATATTGCACTGGGTGTGGGGCATAAACAATGAATCTTGGAACACTGAGAAAATAAAATAATATATATATATATTAAAAAAAGGATTGTGAGGTCATGCTGGAATCTTTATTCTCTTACATTCCAAGTAAACTGCATGGAGGTTAGGGGGTTTTTGATGCTTTTATTTTATTTTTTTAAAATTTATTTCTTTAAAGATTTATTTATTTATTTTAAAGAGAGACAGAAAGAGTGCTTGAATGAGGGGGAGGGGCCACGGGGGAGGCAGAGAATCTCAAGCAGTCTCCACCCTCAACATGGAACCTGACGAGGGGCTTGATCTCACCACCCTGAGATCATGACCTGAGCAGAAATCAAGTGTTGGAAGCTTAACTCACTGAGCCACCCAGGCGCCTCTCCCCTCTTTTAATAGAGATATTCGTGTAGACCCTGGCAGGACAAGAAACCCAAATATCAAGGATTGAGAAGCACACTGTAAATGGTGAGCATCCCACAGAACTAGTGATTTAAGCTCAACTCACCAACTCAGCAGCAAGAACCAGAGTTCTTCCCTACCCCCAGAACCCCTTCTCTCCAGTGGCTTCCTGGGGACCGTGGTGCATTCCCTGCTTCAGTTTCCAGAGGGTCAGGGGCTCTTGGCTGAGGCACGAGCTAGCAGCTTCCCTGTACAGCAACCCTCCGATTTCCCCTGTCTTTCTGGCCAGAGCGTCTTTCCTGTTGAAGTTACCAATTGCCTGACAGCCATCCTCATTGGACCAGATCCCCCTGAATCCCAAACTCTGCTCTCACTTGCTATAGTCTTCATGTGTCTCCTGGGCCACATCCTCGGGAAGTGGGTGTGCACCGTGAGAAAGTCAGGGCACAGCTGTTGCAGGGACTCTGCCATCTGTTTTCTCCCTACTATACACACACACGCAGGTGCATACACACCCCCACATGCACACACGTACGCACACTCACACCCTCATGCACACATGCACACAAGCACACATCCACTATGGTGCGGAGGATGGATGTCCTGCTCCAGGCCCGCCACTGCCTCTCTTTTCTCAGGTTACTTTCCCTCCTGCCTCTTTTGGGGAAATATTGCCAAACCTCTGCCAGCATCTCTGCTGGGAGGCAGTGCGATGAAATGGTTAAGACCAGGGGTTCAGAAACTCATAAAGTTGGGCTTACCTCCAAACTTGCTGCTTTTTAGCAAAGTGACCTTGAAAAAGTACTTAACCTTTCTGAGCCTCAGTTGTCTCATCCTTAAAATGGGATTAATGATTATCCCTGTGATTTTTTAAAAGGATTATACAGGATGATCTAGGTTAAGTACTTAGTACCATGGCTGACTCTGCATAACTGTTGATAATTCAGTATTTCCAATAATGGATTTCTTCCTTTTTCAGTTAACTCAGAGGCTGGGAAGCCACACACACAAACACACACACACACACACACACACACACACACACCCAAACACACACGTGTGTGGCTCTCTGGTCTCTCTTCAGGGGGGACTAGCCCCTCCTCAGCAAGGTAGGTCCTATGGCTCCTATCCACAGCCTTGGTAATTCTTTTTCTTAGTCCCTCTCACACCAAAATCCAGCACAACGTGTAAAAAAAGTAAATGTTGGAATATGGAGGCTCAGTTCTCTGCAATTAGGCTGGTGATGCTCTGGGGCAGAATGAAGGGGTTCTTGTTGCGCTGTGGAGGGACATCAAGCAAAGAGGCAATCAGCTGGCACTGGGCCGTTCACAATAAGTCTTCTGAAAGAAACACAAAGAAAAGGCCTGGGATTCGGACCAGAGACAGCAACCATGTAGAGGGGTCACTTGAGATGGACTTTTAAAGAAAGATAGGATTTTAACGTGCAAAAAGTGGATGGGGAAGGCAGTCTAGGCAGAAGGTGAAGCAAGAGCAAACTGTCAGAGTTTGGAAATTGTGGAGCATATTCCATTTGGCTAAATCAAGAGGTAAATTTCTGGCTTTTCAAAGTAAAGTTTAGCTCTGGTTAATGTCTAGCTAGGCCTTTGCCCTTTAAGCCCATTCATTACAGTGGAGACCAGGGGATGATCTTTCTGTGAAAATGCAGAAAAGTTGAAGAAAAACTGAAAAATAAGCCTGGCAACCTTGCTGGATTTTCTCTATGGAGTCTGTCCTAACCTGTAAATGGGAAGGCCTTATGTGTCCTCGTGGCCTCATCTGATCCGTTCGCATGGTCCTATCTGTTCACACGTGTATGGTATGTATCTTATTTTGAATATGTATATTTGTGCTGACAGTTACAGGAATTATATATGCCTATGTATTTACCTCTGGTTGGTTAGACTATGGGAAATTTAAGCAAAGACCCATAATTCAAATTTTCTTTCTTTCCTCCTTCCTTACTTAGCAAATACTCAACGAGGTGAGCTTGTTTGGACAAGAAGCCCGAGTATGAAAATAAATGGAGCTTTAGAAAACAAAAACAAAATGATACCCTGTTCCTGTTAACAGTTGACTTGAAAATGTCAGGGAACTTGTGGAAAGTAACATTAGCTAAATAAGATTTTATCCATAGCCGAAAGATAACATTAATGAGCCTCCTCCAGGCTACATTTTTCAGAGCAGACTCACAAAATCTTTAAAAGTTGATTTTAACAATCCCCCTGAGATTTTCTGCCAGCTCAAGGAGCAAGTTGAGAACAGAGATCATTAGGTTATTGGCCTCTGTTCCTCTTCCTCCGCCCCCATCCCAGCCCCACTGCAGGTCACCACTGACTCCTTGGGAACAGAGAAGAGGAACTGAGTGAGCTGTCATCTAGTTCTCTAATCATCTTGCTCATCTCTGACTTAATGCACCTGAAGAACAGTGCACCTGCAGCTTGGCACTTCACTCAGTATCAGAGCTGTTTTGCACATTCATTGTTTTCATAGACCCAGAGATAGTTAAAGAGATGAGGACAGAAAGAGGGGAAGGAGGCACACCACACATGGCCCTCAAAGTACTGGTGAGGAATTTAGCTTTATTCTACATGTAGAAAGATGGAATTAGAGATTCAGAGCAAGGCAGAGCTATGATCTAGTTAAGAAGATCACTCCCTAGGCACCTGGGTGGCTCAGTTGGTCAAGCTTCCAACTCTTAATTTCAACTCGGGTCCTGATCTCAGGGTCATGGGATCCAGCCTTGCATTGAGCTCCATGCTCAGTGTGGAGTCTGCTTGTTCCTCTCCCTCTGCTCCTCCCTTTGCTTGTGCTCTCTCTACCTCTAAAATAAATAATAAATAAAATCCTTTAAAAAAAATCACTGTCACTGCCATATAAAGAATTAAGTAGAGTGAAACAAAATGGAAGCAAGAAGATGAGTTTAGTGAGTGGTCTAGGAAAAATATTTATGTTAAGCTCACACACATACAGGAATAAATATACACACATATATACATACATACAGATACACATGCCCACATAGAAATATCTATATTTACATGTGTTTCTGTTTATTTGAAATAAAATGGCGACCATACTATGGCCTTATATAATTCTTTTTCTTGTAATAATTTTCTCATCTCCTCTGAAAAATCACTTTTGGCAGGTGTATAGTATGTCATTCAACAGATGTGTCACAGGTTATCAAACAAATTTTTTGCTGTTGGTCAATTTGTCTAGTTTTTATTGTAAAGATGATGCTTTTAGTTAACATGTTTGCCAAAAGATCGTTCAGTTTGTCTCTGGCTATTTCTTTAAGTTAATTATTGAAGTGCAACTGGGTCAAAGATTTTCTTTTTAAGGGTTTTGACACAGAATGCGAAACAGTCCTCCACAATGGTTATTCCTCATTAAAGCCCATGTCACAAGTGTATGGTGATGCTGAACTCCACATTCTCTCCCCACATGATTTAAATTTGCCAACTTAATGAACAGAAATATTGCCGCTATTTCAAGCAGTATTTCTTTGATTATTAGTGAGGTTAAATATATAAGTTCCCCTTTCCATTTATTTTTCCGTGCATTGTCTTCAAGTAGAACAGAGAGTTAAGCATGAAGTTTCCTTAAATTATGGACATAAGAATATAAATCATACACAAAACCTCATGCGAGTCCATAAATTCTCTGTGGTTTCTTAAGTGATTTCTTATATTTCTCTGACCTCTAGGTTTGCTGAGCAAATCTGCAATGAGTGTAAATAAAATTAAATGCTTTCAAAGTGGGTTCAAATCACCATCTTGTATGTGAAACGTGGTGCTTAATAAATGATATTATAACACCCTTGTGAATCCCATGCTGGTCTCACTGTAAAATTAATTGAACAATTAGAGTTTGTGGCTCTCTGGTGGAGGAAGGAAACTCCAATTTTCAGCAAGCCACGGAAGCGAGAAAGCAGCATCTCCACGAGGTATGTTATAGAGAAGAGCTCTCAGTGGCCATCCTTCACAATGGCTGGTCCCAGGATGGCAAGAGTTCAGCCACAGAGCCAGGAGGTCAGAACCCTCACTTAAATGTAACAGTGGCCTGCTACCTGTAGGAAGAAAGAAGCCGTGCTCACTTTTTATTGGCATAACATTAAAAATGTGAGAATTTAGAAAACGCTTATAAGTAGGGGACATAAAAGCTGAGAGACCAGTAGTAAAATAAGTGAACAAATTTGTGGTTTTCATTTCAACTTTAGTGCCGAGCTTTTATTGACTTGGAAGCGAATAGGTAAATCATTTGATGAAGTTCTAACTTGGAGTCTGAATAGCTTTTGACTTCCATCCTGCTCAGCCCAAATTGTGGCAGGAATAAGATTAGTACGCATGGGTTTCTTTTAATAAATACTAAACACCTAGAAATCCCTCTTCTCGTTTTTTTTTTTTTTTAATTGAATCTTGTGACCTTCGAAACAAAACAGCTGAAACTGGTGTAATTTTTATTCCTTTAAACACTAGGGAATCATGGGTCTACCAGTGCCCCGGATGAGGTGTCAGGATCAAATCTCAGTGGTTGACGGTTCACACCAAGGCACTGAGCTCCCTGAGGATGTCATTTAAGCAGTGTTATCCCTTAAGCCACCATACGTCAGGGGAAAACACAGGGTGCTGGGATTATTTATCATTTTCTTCCTGGGGGAATTTACTAAAGTAACGGAGTCTTACAGCAAAAGAAGAAAGAGGAAATAGCATTTATTAAGCACCTTCTGTGTGCCAGGCCCTCTAGTTGTGCTTCATGTGTTGTTTTTGTTTTTTTTTTTTCTTTACCCAGTTAATTCTCAGAACAATCCTCTGAGACAGATGCGGATATCCCCATTTTCCTAATAAGGAAAGTAGGGCTCAGAGAAATTAAGGAGCAGGTCCATGGCCTCAGAGCCAGAAGTAATTCAGATTTGTGTGACTTGGAAAACTACAAGCTTTCTAATGCCCATTGACGTTCTGGATTTCAGGATCTGGCGAAAACTCCCCCTTTACTCTGGGAGGAGTAGAGAAGGGAGCGGGAGAGAGCAGCGTGCCCAAGCCCAGCCTGAAGGGCCGTGATGTGCATTCAGTACAATTCAGCTGCACCCCTATCAGGTGCGGGGGAGGACACGGAAGCCTAGGGACACGCGCCAAGTTTCCTAGAAGCCGGCCCGAGATGGGGATTGGCGAAGGGATGCAGGCTAGGGAGAGCAAGGAACTCAGCACAGACGTGGGCTGGGGCTGCCAGTGGATAGCCAGCACCTGCCGCCTGGCTTGCAAGGGGCCACTGTGGGGCCTCTGCAGCGGACACACCATGTGGAGCAGAGACGGGCCTCCTCGCGGAGCCCTGCCCTCAGTCCTGACGCTAAGAATCATGGGCAATGTCCTGCTTGTGTCTTCAGTCAGCCACGAAGTTTTGGGGGGCTTTTTTGCAGTGATAGACTGCTAAAACATCTCCAAAGCTGTATCTGATGGGGAAAGAACATTCCCTGGAGCCAAATCTGGTTACTGTTTCTAGCAAAAGTGTGCAGATCCTGAGGAAGAAAATAGATGTTAGGTAAGTGTCCTTTTAATCCCCTTTATCCATGTCACCCATCCCCCCCAACAGCCTCCCCTCTGGCAACCACCACCGTGTGGTCTGTATTTAGGAGTCTGGATTTTTGTTGTTGTGGCTTATCTCCTTGTTCATTTGTCTTGTTCCTTAAATTTCACATACGAGTGAAGTCATATTGTATTTATCTTTGATTGACTTATTTTCCTTAGTATTACAATCTGTGTGTGCCCCTGAGACTCTGTCTTGTGTATCTCTGTGGTTGTGCTCCTAGTCTTTTTTTTTTTTAAATATTTTATCTATTTGACAGAGAGACACAGCAAGAGAGGGAACACAAGCACACAAGCAGGGGGAGTAAAAGAGGGAGAAGCAGGCTTGCCGCTGATCAGGAGTCCAATGTGGGGCTTGATCCTGGGTCTCCGGGATCATGACCTGAGCTAAAGGCAGACACTTAACCACTGAGCCACCCAGGCGCCCCTGTGCTCCGATTCTGTGTGTGTGGTGTTCCCACGACTGTGCACCTGCTTGTGGGGCAGTATGTTGGTTCTGTGTGTATCTCTGTAGGTCTGTGTATCTTGTGCCCCTGGGCTTGCCTCTGTGTGTGCATGTGTCCTGTGTCTGTGCATGTGTATGTCACCACTTTTTGTGTGTGCCTCTGGGCTCCTCTCTATGTACATTTTAGTTTTGAGGCCATTCCTCCTGTCCTGTGGTGTGTCCCCCCAAAAAAGGAAAGAACAGGAAAGAAAGAAAGGAAGAAAGAAAGAAAATACATGTTAGAGTTTCTTGCAGACAAGAGCTTGGACCTGCTCCTTAAGTTTGCCTTGACCTCCCCGAAAGCATATCTCATTACTTTTGTACTCTGTTAGTCATTTTTCCTGAAGTTCTACCTCTAGGAGAAGAGCGCTGTCTAGGCCAAGCCAGGCTTGAAGGCCATCCCTTGCCCAGGAATGACTACCAGACAATCAAACACTTGGTCATAGGAAGATGACGGGCCAACAGTGTGACCTGCATCACATGAGGGAGTTGCCTGTTGCTCCTTGGAACCTCGACCCTTCCTACTCTTTCCCTTGCTGAAGCCTGTTTATGTGACTTCTTTTTAGATTCCAGTTCCATCTTTCAGTGAACTCCTTTAGTGCTTATGACCAGAGAGCCTTAACTAATACATAAATTCTGAGAGAAAGTAGCCTCAGAATACAGTACTGATTTAGCACAGGAGGAGACTGAGGCTGTGGGAAGTTGAGTTTCATTGTTCCACGTGTGTGGGCAGAATCAGAGCCCAGGCTTTCTGATGTTCAGCCCAATGCATTTCCTCTGTTCCAAAGGAGAAGCAAGTCTTGAGATAGAATTTTCACTTTTCAGATGGGGAAAATGAAGTCAAAGCCTATGGAGGGGCATGCTGCCATCTTTAAGAGTAATCCAGACCTTGAGAGTGGGCAAGCCTCAATACGAAGTTATTCAAAGTCCAGTCTTCTCTAAAGAGATGCTCCATCTGTGACTGAAAAAAATGTATTTATTTATTTTATTTATTTATTTTTTTGAGAGAGAGAGAGAGAGCAGGAGGAGGGGCAGAGTGAGAATCTTAAGCAGACGCACACTGGGCAGTGCTCCATCCCAGGACCCTGAAATCAGGACCTGAGCTGAAATCAAGAGTCAGATGTTTAACTGAATGAGACATCCAGGCACAGGCACCCATGTATCTGAAAACACCTAAACTACTTACCAAGTTAAGTAGTGACTATATGTTTTGAATCATTAGTAAAGAACTACATTTGTCCCTCCCAATTCAATTCTAAAAATTAATGAGAATTTAGCTTATAATAAGTGAGTTAATTGGGAAAATTATTTGCCCTACTTAGTAGAAGATCTCAGTAGTGAGACTATAGACCCTGGAGTACATTCATGAGAAGCTCTTAAAACCCACATAACAAAATGATTTACAGTCTTAAACCATGAATAAAAGCTATGACTCTATTATTCATGAAATGACTTAAATTAGTCAAGCAATTTCTGCTTTCTTTCCCTCTCTCATCCTTAAGTTACTCGTATTTTTTCTCTGTTGAAAAATACTTTTTCCCTTATTTCTCCTTTCTTTTTTTGTCAAGAAAATATGCCCTCAAACTAGAAACATTTCCTATTTTCTACAATATATACTGGTGTTGACTCTATCTACACTGCTTACATTTTTATAGACTCTGGCTTATATTCGTTTTTCATTTCTGAACTGTTACAGCACTCGGATTCTAGCAATTAAACATAATTTCTTACATTGCTACTTCCCACCTGTGCTTTCAGCTTCAATATTACATTTTCATTGTTGGCAGTAAATCTTTTTCTATTTTTTATATGTCTTATAGTTCACACAGGGCTGTAAGACAAAGTTTTTTTTTCATCCATTCATTCCTTCAGCAGTTATTTAGGGACAATCTTCTTGGTCCTAGGAATGGTTCTTCGCTTAGAACTACCAAGATGAAGATGACATCATTCCTGGCTTCAAGGAGTGAAGGAACCAATCAGTCCCTCGCAAGTCTTTATCTATTCAAGTGTCCCATCACCGAAAAGGGGAATTCACCAACTAGGGCATTATGGAGACTGCGGCACATCCAAGTGACACATTCTAAGAAGAAAAGTCACAGAACTTGACAATAATAAGTGAAAATACTCAGGGTCCTTGAACATCATAGAAGTGGAAAGATTTGGGCTGGGGATGGGAAGACAAGAGCTTTGCTTCCGGTTCTGCTAAATTCAGTTTTGTGACAGCAGGTGGTCCACTCAGCCACACTAGACTCTTGTATCTGAGAACCTGGGAAGATTGACTAGAAATTCCTGAAGTTTCCCTCCAGTTCTAAGATTCTGTGAACAAAGATCAAGGTAAAATGCTTCCAGTTTCTAACCAGAAACAACACGATAAAATTAGGAACATTAAAACTAAGTGTAGTTGTGGGAGATAGTTCCCCTTAGGAAGAACTTAATGGAATATTGAGTTGTCTTCAAAGGGGAGAGATTCCTCCTTGGTTAAAGAAATTTAAAAATAGATCCTGACAAATATCTTGGCATATACCGCCAGCATCCTAAGAAAGCCTTCGGAAATAAGTTAAGAGAATAAAGGAAGGAAACAAAGATGAATGGACTTTTTTGTTCTGGAATATCTATTACTACATAAAAGAATTTTACTAGTCCCCAGAAACATACTATACTTTGCTTCTTAAACAGAATCAAAAGAAATGAAATGATGGTGGAATAGATTTGCAAAGCGTTCAATTAGAGTGACAAATTTTCAAATAAACCCTTTTTCCACACAGGACTGCAGCTTCAAGACATCAAGTACATTTGCCTTTTTGTACAACACATCAGAATGTTAAGTTAACGAGACACAGGAGTGAATAATATGTCAACATAACAATAAGCCTGAGTGACAAAGTAATCGAATATGAGGAAAACATTTTTGGAGCAAAGTGGTAACAGCTGCAATAAAGCAGGAAATAGATTGTGCAGGATCCATTTAGCTCAGGAGACCCAAGTGAGAGGGGGAAAAAGACAAACCAACAGCAGGAGTCAAATATGAGCTTCCATTGTGTCAAGTCCAAGGACTGAGGAAAACTCTCTAGATGGCAGACGAAACATACAAAGGAACCAAACTCAACTCAAGAAAGCAAAGCCTATTTGAAGGCATATAGATGATTTAGATCATCGAGGAATCACACAGAGAGACTTAATGAGTCAGAACAGGGTTGGAACATAAGATTTTCATAATGTTATTTTACTCTCTTTTCAAAATTCAGTGTTCTTCCTTGGAAAAATGTATGGTACCCCCCAGTGAGTTCCCATATAGCTTTGGAGGAGAACTTGAATGGATTCCAAAGGAGCAGAAGGCAGGAAAATTAAAAGTAGATGTCCAAAAAATGTGGCCTCGAGTGTAGACAGCTGTGAAATAAAGCAGAAGTTCGAAAGCCTCTGACGGTAAGAAAATACATTCTCAAATGTACCAAAGCTCTGTTAACATAGAAAGGGGACAATGAGAACATTACACCTTCATGGAATTGAATTCAAGTTTAAACAAATATCAAGGTGGTTAGGCTCTTTAAGTAAAGTCAGAAAATTTAAACAGATGACTCCCCTGATGAAAACATCTGAGACACCTCATCCATATGTGTATTTCATGTCCACCGACTATGTTAACTTTTAGACTTTCCTATTTGTAAAATGGTCAGCACTGACTTAGGGGGAGAGTGATAAACTTTGACAAAAATGTACAACTCCTGTTGGGATTTATGGCTGAATGAAAGTAAGTGTACAAAAAATAAAATCTTATGGAAAGATAGGACATTCCCCCTCTTCTCTCCCTTGATAGGGATGTTTTAAAGTAGCATCCAGTGAAACCAAAGTTGCTTTTTTTTTAAACCAAAGATTTTTTTAAAAAAAATTTATTTATCTATTTGTGGGGGAAAGAGAGAGAGAGTAAGTGTGTATGAGCAAGGGGAATGGCAGACAGAGGGAGAAGCAGACTACCTATTGAGCAAGGAGCCCAATGTGGGATTTGATTCCAGGACCCTGGGATCATGACCTGAGCCAAAGGCAGACGCTTAACTGACTGAGCCACTCAAGCATCCCCAGAGATTCTTGACATGAGCAAAGGGAGGTGATGTGAGTCCAGGAGCATGAGTGGCTGCCCCAGCCAAAGCATGACTCTTGTACATGGGACACAGCTCTCCTGTGGTCTGGGGAAGATGCATATGGCACAGACACCAGGACATACAGAAAAACTGGGCAAGCAAAAAAGTATCCTTACCTAAAATACCTCATATGTGTGTTAGGTCTTACATTTCACAAAATTTTCTGTGGATGCCATTACCACCATTTTCCATACAAGTAAACTGTGATCTGGAGACATTTCTTTTTTTTTTTTTTTAAGATTTTTATTTATTTGACAGAGAGAAACACAGCCAGAGAGGGAACACAAGCAGGGGGAGTGAGAAAGGGAGAAGCAGGCTTCCCGCCGAGCAGGGAGCCCGATGTGGGACTCGATCCGGGATCATGGGGCTCCAGGATCATGACCCAAGCCGAAGGCAGTCGCCTAACCAACTGAGCCACCCAGGCGCCCCTGGAGACATTTCTAATTTAATCAGTACTGCCACAGCTGGAAAGGAGACCTTCATGCCAGTCTTCTGACACCTAGTCTAGCCCCTTGTGTGTTCTACCACCTTCCTTCTATCTCAATGCAGGAGAGTCTGTGGTGGAGAAGGAATGGGACATGATTACTTTGGTAAAATAGCCAGTTACTTGCTGGAGAGTTTATACAACCATAATTGAAGAAGTCTCTTTCCAGATATCCAGAAATGTACTGAGACAGACAGGAGCACAGGAAAGAACTGTCTCTGTGCTGCGCCTAGAGGACATTGTGTGGGTGGGAAAGGGAGAAGAGGAAGGAAAACTAACATTTATTAAGCCCTAACTATGTGCCAGACATGGATCTAAGGGCTTCACATGTTATTTCTTTTAATCCCACCCTGAGGAATAGGACTCAGAGACTCCATTTTAGAGAAGCTAAAACTGGGAGATCAGAGAAGTCAAGGAATAGTCCCAACATTTCCTAGCTGGAAGGCAGTGAAGACAGGAATTGAAAAAGAAGTGGGTCTGACTTAAAATACTCCAGTGTCATGTTGCCTCACATCATGCATATTTGAGGGTTAGAGATTACAAAAGGCTCTTGCTTGCCTAATGTCATTTGATCTGAAGCACAGGGCCCTTACTCTCTCCTTTTAACCGGGGATAAGAGGAAAATCTGGTTTGGAGTGGAGAAGGCTCTGGTGGCTTCTCCTGAAACCAGGATCGCAGTGCTGATGTGGAAGAGGAATGCAGACTGTGTCACTGAACAGACTCACCTGCTCCATTGGGCCACAGCCATATGACTGTATTTCATGCCATGCTTCCTGTGTCAGCAGCATCTGCTAGACACATATTTCAGAGTTTATTACAAACAGCAGGCTGGATCCTGTGGGGAAAGAACATTCTTCAGTGTAGGGTATACTGTTCTCTCTTCAGACCATGGGAACTGCTGCCCTGAGCCCAAGGATGGAAGAGTTCCCAGAAGACAAATGTTCACCAGTGGACAACTGGAGGTTACTTTCTTCTTGGGGGGGAGGGGTGGTTGGGAGAAACCATCACATTGAGCTTTATGGCTCCGTAAAGAACTGCTAATTTACTCAAAACTCCTGAATAAGCATGGATAGAAGCTGGCGTTGCCCCCATGCATACCCCCACATCTCCTACCCACATGCTATACTGTACCGATAATGAAAAAAATGAGAAATGAGTCAATGATCTGTATAGATCATATAAACAAATAAGTGTTTTTCTAAAGGATTAGATTAGTTAATACTAGCTGTTGTAACAATCTCAATCTTAGTGTCTTAACACAATAAAAATTTCTCTTTCATATCACAGTCAAATGAAGATCGGATAAGGCAGTAACAAAGGGGAGACTCCCTCCCTCCATTAGTCTGGTTTCAGAGGAGGTATGTGGAAACTAGAAGATTTACTAATTTAAATAAGATGCAGAGTCTCATAACATAATGTCCAAGATGCCCAAGATACTATCAGAAATCACTTGTCACACTAAAAACAGGAAAAGTCTCAATTTGAATGAAAAAGGACAATCAACACATAACACCAAGATCTCACAGATGTTAGAATTATTTCACAAGCATTTTCGAGCAACCATCAAAAAAAGTGCTTTAGTAAGTAATTACAAACAGACTTGGAACAAATGAAACAGAAAAAAAAAAACCACCAAAAACTCAGCAAATAAGTGGAAGACACAAAGAAGAACCAAATGGGAAGTTTAGAACCAAAAAATACAATAACCAAAATGAAAAGCTCAATTGATGGGCTCAGAGGTAGAATAAAAAGGACAGAGGGAAGAATCAGAGAACTGGAAGATAGAACAATAGAAAATACCCAGTCTGAACAACAGAGAGAAAATACACTGAAATAAAAGGAATAGTGTTTGGATATAACAAAAGATCTAATATTTGTGACATGGGAGTCCCAGAAGCAGAGGAGAGAGAGGGCAGGGCTGAAAAAAATTCAAAGAAATTATCTGTAAAAATTACCAAATTTGGCAAATAACATAAACCTAGATTCCAGAAAATTATGGAATCCCAATAGGATAAATTAAAATAAATGCTCACTAAGACCCAGTAGAGTCAAACTTCTAAAACTCAAAGACAAAACATCGTGAAAGCGTGAGAGAGAAGTGACACCCCACCTTACAGGGGAGAAACAATCAAAATGACAGCAGATGTCTGTTGGATATAATCAGGAGGAAGAGGCACCATAATTTGTTGAAGTGCTAAAAGGAAAGAGCTATCAAGTCCAAATTCTATATCCAGGTAAAAAAAAATCCTCCAGGTTTGAAAGAGAAATCAAGACATTCTCAGATGAAGGAAAACCAAGAGAATTTGTCACCTGCCGACTTACCTGGGGGAAATGGCTAAGGAAAGTTCTTGAAACAGACAGAAAATGTAAAAGAACAAATCTAGGAACATTGGGAAGGACTAAAGAACAAGAGAAAAAATAAATATGGGTAGGTATCATTTACTTTCTTTTCCTCTTGGATTTTCTAAATTGTGTGTGATGTTTGAAGCAAAAATTACAGCAGTGTTTGATGTAATTGTCAATATATGTAGAGGAAATATTTAAGGCACATGGAAAAGTATTACTGCGGGGGGCCAGCCTCAGCAGAGATGTGGGTCCTGAACCATGGGATGTCTGGCGGGTGAAATAATGACCCAGACACGGAAATCTGATGCAAGCTGACAGACCCAAGGTTGGTCAGGAGAGACCTATGAAGCAGGCTCAGGCTCACGCTCTGGCTTTTTAGCATTGGCTTTCTAGATCTAGCTCTCTAGCTCTGGCTTTGGGACTCTTGTTCTGCTTCTCTCTAGGCTTCTGTCTCTTTTGCTCTCTGTCTTCTTTTATTTTTGCTGCTTTCTTTGTTTCTGTTTCTGCTGCTCTCTTTGCTTCTCTGTTTCAGTCTCTCTTTACTTCTTGCTTCTCTCCTCCCTTTTCTTCTGTCTCTTTCTCTGGCTCTGCCTTTGTCTCAGTCTCTCTTGACTGACAAGGGCCCCAGTTTTTTATTATTCAAAAGTGAGGAAGTTGGGTGGTGCAGTTAAATCTTTAACTGCTTTTGCACCCGCCCTAGAGACAGGATTAGTATAGTTACTGCAGGGTACAGAGTGGTTGCTTAAACTCACAGAAGTTGAGACCATTGAGGCAGAGGGTTCAAGGAATACAGATAAGAGATACAGAGATATGATTACCAGGAGGAGGATTAAATGGAACTATATGTCTTGGATAAGCACACAAAGGACATATTGCCCCAGCCCACAGGATAAGTGGCTTTCCGGATTCTAGGTGGGGAAAGCCCTGAGGGGCTTTCATTCACATTCACGGGTACCTCCACCAAAGTTTCTGGTGGCTTGGGAGGGGCGGATCATGCACCATCCCGACAGAAAAGGATAAAGAAACATAATATAAGATAAGGCTTCCACCCTTTATATGAACTGGTAAAATATAAACACTAGTAGACTATTGGTAAGTTATGAATGTTTAATACAATATCTAGAGAAATAACAAAAAATTATACAAAGAGATGCACAACAATGCATTATAGATGAAATAGAATTCAAGAGGAGGCTTAAGTAACCCACAGGAAGCCAGGAAACAGAAAAAAACAGAAATAAGATGGAAGATCAAATGATAAGCTGTCTATCAGATTCTTACTTCATACAAAATCTGACCCTCTTTGACAGCTGAACCAGACCCTTTGCTTTAGTGATGGGCTCGCCTGGTCTGAGTAAGTAGCTAAAGAAGAGGAAATCAATTCTCCTCATACCCCAACGCATGCCCATTTTTCACTGTCCCCAGGTCATAAGTAAATTAATAACAACATACTCCAGAGGTCATTATAAAATTAAGCTAAAAGCTGGAAACTTACATATGAAAGACTCAGTTCTCTATATAAAATAGGTTGGAATATTTGTCATGTATTTGTCAAAACTCAAGTGTATGCCAAACTATTTAGGGGGAAGTGTATCAAATCTGCAATCTACTTCAATACATAAAAGAATAATATATTAAAGCAAGAGGGATAAGAAACAGATATGTGATGAAACACATGATACATGTTAATGATAGACTCTAGGTATGGGGTATACATGTGTTCACTGTAGAATTCTTTCCTTGTTACTTTATATGGAAAATATCCACAGGAAACAGCTAAAAACATTAATGACTGCTAATTTTGATAGACAAAGATAAGAAATATTTATAGAGATTTTCTCTGAGGGTACTTATCAAAGGAGGAAGATAGTCAATGTTAAAATCAGGTTGAGGCTTTTAGCTTTTCAAATTAGTGGGTCTTTTTTAAAGGTTTTATATTTTTATTTGACACACAGAAAGAGAGATCACCAAGCAGGCAGAGAGGCAGGCAGAGAGAGAGGAGGAAGCAGGCTCCCTGCCAAGTAGAGAGCCCGATGCGGGCCTCAATCCCAGGACTCTGAGATCGTGACTTGAGCTGAAAGCAGAGGCTTAACCCACTAAGCCACCCTCAAATTAGTGTTTTCATTTTCCTTGGGAAAATACCCAGTAGTGGAATTATTAGATTGTATAGTATTTATGTTTTTAACTTTTTGAGGAAGTTCCATACTATTTTCCAGAGTGGCTAATCCACACAATTAATAATAATGTCACTCATCCATTCCCAGACCTCCTTAAATGGAGCTGAGAGCTTATCTTTGAGAAGGGATATTGGTACCACAATCATAAAAAATAAATAAATAAAAATAAAACAGTAAGAATCTATATTCTAAATTCTCTCAAGGAAATTTGGGGGAGACTACTAAGTAATGACTAGTTATGACTCTAGACCACCTCTCTGGTAGGCAAAGTGAGACCCAAGTCTAATTCGTGATGTAGTCCCTGTTCCTGAGTGCAGGGGTGGAAATAAACTCTTTAGCCACAAGCAGAATTCCTTCACTGATTCTCAGATCCTTGAGTGAAGCTATTGTGGCAGGAAGGACAAAGTAGGAACCCTGAAGTTCTTCTCACATGTTAAAAGAGTTAAACAAACAAACAAAAACAAGCAAACAAAAAACACAATACTGTGTCCCTGTGTGATTTAGAGTTAGTGCCACATTCAGTCTGAAACTTGCAGGGGTGGTTATTTCCCTTCCATCTCCAGTTGTCTTGAGTTAAAAATGTAGAACTTGGGCACCTGGGTGGCTCAGTGGGTTAAGTCTCTGCCTTCGGGTCCTGGGATTGAGCCCTGCACTGAACTCTCTGCTCAGTAGGGAGCCTGCTTCCTCCTCTCTGCCTGCCTCTCTGCCTGCTTGTGATCCCTCTCTCTGTCAAATAAATAAATAAAATCTTTTTTAAAAATGTAGAACTTACACTGGTCTATGAAAGAAAGGATTATTATAAGGTTGATCATGTGGAGTGGCTCGATGACAGCTGAGAATTGGCACAAGGGAGATAGCTTCAATAGCTGGTATACAATTATTGAACTAACAGGACAAATAACCAGAGCAGTATGCTTTTACCTGACAGGGATTAGTGTGTTTTGCCTTGAGGTTCCTTTTCCTCTGCAGATGTGTGCCACAATTTATTTATGGGGAGCTTTACTGTCCTACTAACTCACAAGTCAATGATTACATCGGTCTACTGCATGCATAGAATCACGAGGGAATAATGTGTCTAATCAGGAGACTCAGCAATGATTCCATTGAATTGAAGCATGGCCGTTTGGGGTTCAAGCACTAAGTAAATAGACATAAAAGGAGGTCACAGTGTTGACTGTAATTATTGACCATAATTATCAAGGACACTTTTGCACACCATAGCTAGAGAGGGAAATGGATGGAACCCAGATGATGTCTTTATATTACCAGCAAAAGGCCATAGTACTGTAAGTACTGTGGTACCTTATGAACAGGACCACCAGGGGCTCGGGTCTCTCAGCAGTGAAGGTGTAAATAAACCAGGTGGGAGAGCAAGAAACAGCCACCCCAGTCAGCTACAGCTCCATGATCTCTTCCCTAGAAGCATATCAGATACCAGAAATCCCTTCCTTATTTTCTCAGGTACATATATTGATATATTTTATCTAAATTCCATTTGTTTCATTGCTTTTTCTGTCTATGGGTTCTTGATGGTGAATTTTCCAATTTCATTTATAGCTGTAGATTAACAGTGAAAGAAAAATGGAATAAACATGGAGATCCCATGCCTAGATGCAACACTTGATGTAACTTGATGTGTCTCCTTGTGGGGAACTTCTGGGTGCATTTTCTTCCCTAAGGAGAATAGTTACATGAGAACACTGGTTTTGAAAAAGAGGAGGATACATATGGTGCTTGGGCTCATAAAAGGACTGAGTCATGGAGACAGAGGTTCAGTTCTCAATAAACAGGAAGCCACTGAAACCACTGTTCTCAGTGGCTTCCTCTTCCATACTCCCTGAGAGCTAGAAAGGAGTTTAACCCAATCAGGGCTCCCAATCTTAAGACACTGGAATAAGTGAGAGATTATTCACAGTAATGGTGATATTGAGAGTCCAGCTGTCCAGTAACATCCAGTGTCCAGAGGTGACAGCACAGAGTGACCAAGTTCTACAATAAACATCAGATTAAGCACACTATGTTTTCCCCAAAACATATTCTTTTATAGCTCAATACGGCTATCATTAACTTCATAGAAAGAGAGATAGGAGAAGGGAAGAGAAAGGAGAAAGAGAGATAAGGAAACAAAGCTGATTAAAAAATTAGGCTAGGAAAATATTTGGGTATCATTATTGATACATGAGATCTACTGAAGCAAATAGATCAAAAGCCCACACAGTTTTTGTGGGACTTGTGTTATCAAAGAAACCATGATTCTGGACTTAAGACTTTCTTTGACAGTTTAACCCTTGAAACACTCTTTGAGCAACCAACCATATGCAAGCAGAAAATGGGCTCTGAAAGCCCTATATCGCTCAAGGAAGAACTGCTCTCCAATGGCCACTTCGAAGTAGAAGAGGAAAGCATATCAGAAAGACCTCCCTGAGGTGGTACCTGGATCCATGGTTCCTTCTATAGAGCAGAATCGGGGCTTCAGTGTGACAATTCCAAATTAGGTGACCTTCACAGTGCCTGCCCAGCAGTATTCCATCATTACCATGTGCTGGTGCAAGACAAGGGTCTTCTTCTTTGGAAGGGGAGTTTTGCTGTTACCCTATGCTCCAGCATTGCCTGTGGAGCATGTGAAGTTCAAATGACTTATTCATAGGCAACTGTTTCATTGGGTAATCTAGACCCATGGAGAGGACTGTACACCACACAAAGGTCAAAGTTGGATGTGGTGACAGTGTGTACCTTTAGTTTCCTCCCTTGATGAGGAGGTTGAGTGTATTTTCTCTGTGGGAAGAATGGTGGAACAGATACCATCTTTGCTTATCAGAGGGCAAACCATGTCAGGCTGGCTGTTAACCTATCACCTGTTTACTTCTTTTTTTTAAAGGCTTTATTTTATTTATTTGACAGAAACACAGCTAAAGAGGGAACAGAAGCAGAGGGAGTGAGAGAGGGAGAAGCAGGCCTCCCGCCGAGCAGGGAGCCCGATGAGGGGCTTGATCCTGGGTCTCTGGGATCATGACCTGAGCCAAAGGCAGTTGCTTAACCAACTGAGCCACCCAGGCACCCCTATTTCCTCTACTTCTTAAATATACAACTAGTCTACACCTTGCAAGCTCCCTTGTAGTCAAGTGTATACAGGTGACTGAGTTCTCAGCTATGAAATGTGAGCAGAAGTGACGTGGGTTCCTTTCAAGCCTGGACCCCAGAAACCACCCATGCATCATCCCTGATGCCTTTGTCTGCTTGCTGGCTTCTTGTAAGTGAGCACAGTATGTTTTGAAAGAGCAAGAGAGAACCTGGGTCACTGATTGTTGCTTGCCCATTATGAACACTCATTTTGAACTCCATGTGAGTAAGAAATAGCCTTTCTCTAGTCATTTTGCATTGAACCATTTTGTATTCTGCCATTTGTTCATTACCACAGTTGGATTTACCCTAGCTAGAAAACCTCTTCAGCATTAAATATAAAAGATTAAATCTAAAATATCATAAACATATGGATAATAACTCCACCAAAGAGATTTATTTCTTTCACCAATATCTAGGCATCAGCAGGATGCTGAATTTAGGCAAATTTTATTCTCAATTTTCATACTCCTTATTTTAGCATCATATATATGTATATATTTGCAGAGCTATTCTCAGTAATTGACAGAAGATTAGCCTCAAGCAGCATCTTTATGTCCAATCTGTGGTTTTCTTCAGGGAAATAAACCCTGCAGAGGACCACACCAATCATTGGCATAATGACTCAAGACAGCAGAATCTACAACCATTGCCACATTCTCTCCCTGGAAATTTTTCTGGGCTCAAGTCACACATGTTGATCTAGCAGAAAATTCAATCCACTTCCTCACTAAGACAGAGTAAATTCACAAGAGACAAATTCTTTCCCATGAGGCAAAGACACATCAGCTTGTAAAAAGAACAGCTTGGATGTTCTTCCTCCCTAAGGATGGCATGTTCCCAGAGCCATGGGATGTTGGTGAGGGGAGGTCTCCAAATATGTTCATACTTCAGAGGCGGGGAGAAGCACTGTCTAAGCCCACATTGTATTCCTGATACTTTATGGGCCTTTACAGGGAGACAGGGCACAAACAATGTGAGGGTTTTGCTTGTCTCCATGAGGACTGCCTGACCTAGGAACCTCTATGTGTACCCTGCTCTGAAGGAACCAAGGAAGAAAGCTAACCACTGAATAAGATTTGAATTCTGAGAAGAAAATCCCACCAGGTCCCATCCCTGTTTCTGCTTTTGTGTATCTTGATCTACAAGAGTTCTGTTGCTCCCTCTCTGTCACCCCAGGTTCTAGAAGCATTTAATGCTCCATCCTCTGTGCAACCATCCTTCCCTGCGCCAAATACACCCAGTGGTATTCTAACCTTTTTTTCTCTGTCTTCTCCATAAGACTGTGGGATCCTCAAGGATGGGAATTGAGCCAGACCCATCTTTGCACATTCTATACTAGCTCAGGGCCTAGTGAGCACTAAAGAATCAAAAAGTGGAAACCATTTGTTATCACTCTAGGTAACTAGAACTTCCCAGATTTCTTTAATAAATCTCCCCAGTCTTATTTCAGGGCCCAGGCATAGGATTGTTGAAAAACACAATTTAACTTAACAGATTCAATTTTACACATAAAGCACAATGGGAAATCGTATGAACTTGCTCAGAAGGATGGTATTCCCATGGAAGATTCTTCTGTATTCTTCCCATGGTCTCAGCTGTTCATTTGGTTGAGACTCTTTTCATCTCTCACCAACCCACAGACCTTGGAGCTCCCCACTCTTGCACCCTGCCCCCCATACCCTGCTGTTGGAATGAATCACCCAAAGCCCATCTGATTCAAAAGCATTCCATGCTTCCTGATTGGCTACAGATTAAAGTACAGACTTGAAGCAGAATATATTCTCAGGGCTTTCACAGCCACCAACTTGCAAAAATTTTTCTAAAAAGCACACTTACCCCCACACTTTAACAACTCTGAAATCAGTTTGTGTCTTAACATCTCGGTCAGCCATGTGGTAGGAGTCATATGGTTCCAACTGCCTGTGAACATACAGCAGAATTTGTATACGGGGTGCTGGCAGCATGGAGGAGGCCTCTGACACCACAGCGGAGCACTCCTTGACGAAACGCCTCTTTCTCAGATCTCCTGCAGGCACAGAGGACAGTACTATGCCAAAATGCACACATGATCCAGGATGCTGAAAGTGGTGGGCCTTGAGGCATTCTCAAACCAGGTTCTTTGCTTTTTTGGTCTTCTTTCTTACTTCTCATGAGACCAACATCCGATGCCCAATTCTAAGAGAGCGCTATCAAAATAAAGTCAATATTTTGTGCTGCTATTTTGTTGGCCGAGTTTATTTTTTCTTTCCTTTCTGGATGAAGCATGAAATAATATCGCATCTTAGAGTAGATAGTGTTTTGAGATTTTGTTGAAATGGAATCTTTCAATCTAATCATAGTATTAATTCTTCATCTCTCCTTCTGCTAACCTTTTATACCAAACCAATCCTCACCACTAGTAATTACTGAATCACTACACCTTTTGGCCTTTTTTAAAAACCATGTAATGTACTAGAATTTTGTTATCACTAAACTCCACCTGTTGAAATTTTAGTCATTCTTCAAATGCCAATTTAAATGTAACCTACTCCATGAAATCTTTCCCATAACACTCAGTTACTATGATCTCCTCCACTCTCTGTACCCTGCAGTTCTTGTGCATCTATTACACTTCAGATACACCCATTCTTTTGAAATATTTCTATGGCCTGGGCATGGCGCAATGTACACAATTTAGAATATGTTGACTCAGTTAGTTACCACAGTAACATTTGGAAGTAGGAATTAGCCTCCTGTATTCAGTGAATCTAACTGATATTTATAGAGAGCAATTGACTTATATTTTTTCCTAGATCAGTTGGTGATAAACATGGGTTTTTTTGGCCCAAATCTGGTCTATCATTGTACATCAGCTTCCTTTTCTCCAAAGCCTGTCCTCCCTCTCTACTTGCATTGAATTTAACTGAATGTGAAATGCAAAATACGATTCAAAACTAAATTTTCTTGATAATAATGCCCCACATTCGCTTGAAAAACAAGCTGGAACATTTTAAAACTCACTTTTTTGTTAATTGCTGATATTCTTTGTTAAAACCCATTTGTTCAAGGAAAAATTAAAATTATGTTTTACTGTAAGAAAAGAATCATTGAAGCTTAGCTTCAGAAAAGCCATAATTATTTTTCTTGTTCCTTCTGTTATTTTTTTACATGATAGTGTAGAACTTCTGAAAATTTAGCAATAGCTAACTTACAATCCCAGTATTAAAACATAAGAAGTAGAATTCTCTCTTGTGCTTTGGAAGGGTTAGCTATGGAAATACATAAAAAGCATTTCCTGAACAAATGAGAATGAAGATACATCGATCCAAAACCTATGGGATACAGCAAAGGCAGTCCTAAGGGGGAAATTCATAGCCATCCAAGCCTCACTCAAAAAAATTGAAAAATCCTGAATACATGAACTCTCATTACACCTTAAAGAACTGGAAAATCAACAAAAAATTAAACCAACCCCCCACACAAGGCAGGAAATAATAAGGATTAGAGCAGAGATGAATGAATCAGAAACTAGAGATACAGTAGAACGCATCAACAAAACTAGAAGCTAGTTCTTTGAAAGAATCAATAAGATCGATAAACCATTGGCCAAACTAACCCAAAAGAAAAGGGAGAAGACCCAAATTAACAAAATCATGAATGAAAGGGGAGAGATCACGACTAACACCGAGGAAATAGAAACAATCATCAAAAATTACTATCAACAACTATATGCCAATATGTTTAACAACCTAGAAGAGATGGATACATTCCTAGAAACCTATAAGTTCCCAAGACTGAAACAGGAAGACATTGACGATCTGAATAGACCCATATCTAGTAACGAGATCGAAGCAGTGATCAAAAACCTCCCCAAAAACAAGAGTCCAGGCCCAGATGGATTCCCTGGGGAATTCTACCAAGCATTCAAAGAAGAAATAACACCTATTCTCCTGAAGCTCTTTCAAAAAATAGAAATGGAAGGAAAACTTCCAGACTCTTTCTATGAACCCAACATCACTCTAATCCCCAAACCAGACAAAGACCCCATCAAAAAGGAGAACGTCAGACCAATATCGCTGATGAATACGGATGCCAAGATTCTCAACAAGATCCTTGCTAACAGGATCCAACAATACATTAAAAAGATTATCCACCATGACCAGGTGGGTTTTAACCCAGAGATGCAGGGGTGGTTCAACACTTGCAAAACAATCAACGTGATAGAACAAATCAATAAGAGAAGAGAGAAAAACCACATGGTACTCTCAATTGATGCAGAGAAGGCATTTGACAAAATCCAACATCCGTTCCTGATCAAAACTCTTCAAGGTATCCAAGATCTATAAAGAACTTCTCAAACTCAACACCCAAAAAGAAGATGAACACATCAAAAAATGGGCAAGAGACATGAAGAGGCACTTCTCCATAGAAGATATACAAATGGCTAACAGACACATGAAAAAATGTTCAGCATCACTAGCTATCAGGGAAATTCAAATCAAAACCACTCTGAGATACCACCTTACACCAGTCAGAATGGCCAAAATTAACAAGACAGAAAACAACAAGTGTTGGAGAGGCTGCGGAGAAAGGGGAACCCTCTTACACTGTTGGTGGGAATGTAGACTGGTGCAGCCGCTTTGGAAAGCAGTGTGGAGATTCCTTAAAAAATTAAAGATAGAGGAGAGGGGTCAAGATGGCGGAAGGCCAGGTGACTGCATTACGGGGAGTTCCCTGAAGACAGCTGAATTCCAGCAAAAAAAACCACTACAAGACCACCGTGAACACCCATGAAACCAGCCTGAAATGTGATATTTCCCACTTCTGGACCGCCATGAGAGACAAAGAACATCAGCAAAAAGGTAGAAACAAATTGGAGGGTCTGGAGGCTTGCCCCCAGAGACAGGGGAGTGGGGGAGGAAGCCCGCAGAGCTGAACCATTGAAAACAAATACCCCAAAACGAAAGTGCTCTGTGAGTGAGGAATAACAGCAGATTACGGCCTGAATCGGGGCTAGAAAGAAGCAAAACACAGCTGAGCCCAGGGCAAGGCAAGGAGACTTTTAAAAATCTTTTATTTTCTTTCTTTTCCCGCTGCCCGGACTCCCTCCGCCCCCGCCGGCCCCAGCCCGGCGGGCGTGCAGCCGCCCGGGCCTCCGCCCCGGCGGGCCCCGGCCCTGGCCCCGGCCCTGGCGCGCGCAGCTGCCTGGGCCTCTGCCCCGGCGGGCCCTGGCCCGGGCCCCGGCACGTGCGCGCACACAGCCACCCAGGCCTGCCTCCGCCTGAGCCGCCACAGCTGCCGGGAAAGCAGCGGGAGTTGATTCTATCCTGCCCTTCTCTCCTGTTTCTCTCCACACTGTGGGCCCCGTGTAGACCCCCCCCCCCAGGGGAAGACGTTTTTTACAGACTTTCGTGGGACCGGAGAGGCACCAGATCCCTGGGGGCAAAGTCGCGCGATCCAAAAGGAGTTGTGGCTTAGAGGTGCGGGAGTGAAACGACAAGCAGGGACGGGGGCAGAAATCAATACAACATCTGCACCAGCCTGGCTGTGACAGACTGCCAACTGGGAGGCTGGAAAGAGCCCCTCCCTGTATAGAGGCTCGCTCTGGAGAGGAGGTCTGGGCACAGACATCCTGCTCCGACCTGACTTCCTCAACTGCTGAAAAAAGACGCAAAAGAACAACGCTCCCCTACCACAGAGAATTGCAGCCTGATAGTCTGGTTGCCATTGAGACAGGCCTCTAGCAGGGGGGCCGAGAGACTCAGCCTAGGTAGAAGGACTGAAAGGGAACAACACGCCCCGCCCCCAGAAAGCACGCCAGAATCTCAGGAGGACAACATTCCAATGCAAAACCCCAAATCGGGGAAAGGCAATTTATTAAACTCCTGGCACTAACTACAAGTACCAAAAACTCTACAACTCATTGATAAAGTTTTCCACCTCATTTACTTTTTAAAACTTTTTTCTAGTTTTACTTTTAAAGCTTACACTTTAAGCTTAAAATTACACTCTCACGGTTTTTCTTCTTTCAATTTTTATCCCCCTTCTTATCACAACGTGATACCCAATACAACACCAGATAACATTTTTTACATTATATATATATACATATATATATATATACATATATATATATTCTTTTTAATTTTTTTTCTTTTTCCTATTTTCTTTTTTTTCTTTCTCTTTTTACCCTGAAATTCAAACACACTCCTGTATTTTCTGCTTTTGTTGTTCCCTCTTGTTTCCCTGTTAGCTCTCTCTGTTTCTCCCTTTCTTCTCTCCTCTTTCCTTTATTCTCTCTTTTACGTATACATGTAGATACAAGCTCCAAGTCAATCCCACATCCCTATTCAATAGTACCCTATATACAACCAGTTCCAATCCCCCTATATCATTTGAAAGTGGGCTCCTCCAACAATAACAGCAAGATAAACTCTGCAGCATCTGAAACGCATTCCTTGCCCACAAGGAATGTCTGCCCTCACCTTCCCACTCTAGATTGTCAGTGTGCCTGTGTAACTGTCTTTACTTCTATATTATATAAGTACTGGTCTTGGGGGTCAAATAGGTTGGGCTTTGCTTTTTGACCTCTTCATTCACCCTTGATAACCCTTTCTTTACCCTGTAACAGCTTTGTACCATATAAATCCTATCACTGGGCCCCGCTCTGGCAGGGGTGTCTTTTCTTGCTTCCTCCTCTCCGTTTTCTTTTTTTATCCCCTCCCTTTTCGGTGGTGAACTCTGGTTGCTCCAAAACCTTCCAAAGACGAATCCACCTAGATGGTGTCTGATATATTTAGTCATACATCCCCTCAACCACTCCTTGCCACAATGACACGGAGAAGGAACGCCCAACAGCAGGAGAACCCTGAGACTGCAACCTCAGCCACAGAATTACTGGGAATGAACATAAACAATATGACAGATACGGAATTCAGGGCAGCAATAGTCCAAGCAATAGTCAATTGAAAAAGAACATTAGTCTCAAATTGGAAGCCATAGTAACAGAAGTGAAAGCTGAGGTTAGAAAGGCTTTAGATGAGATGCAGTCTAATTTAAATATGCTAACAGCCAGAGTAAGTGAAGCTGAAGATCGTATCAGTGATTTGGAAGACGCACAAAATAGGAAGGAGGAGCAAGAGAAGTCTTGGAGCAAACAACTAAAATCCCAAGAAAACAGAATAAGGGAAATGAATGATGCCAT
>PITA01019941.1:0-36216 GCA_004023965.1 Spilogale gracilis | reverse complement strand
AAAACAAAAACACTCTAGCACTTGTTTACACGGAGATGTTTGTATCCCCTCCTCAAGGGAAAGTCTCTTATCTTTGAACCTCCAGCATCTGGCATAGGCAGGCACTCTATGAAGTAGTGAAAAAATGTTGTCCACCCACCTCTGAGACACTGATTCATACTTATCACTCTTTTTCAAGACTTTGCTCCAGGTTCAGGTTTTCTCTGAATCCTTCTCTGATACACCCCTTCTATAGAATTTCTCTGTTACTACTCTAACCAGCTCAGCAGTTTTTCCTTCCTTCAACAGATACCCTGGGAACTTCTATCACAAACCAGGCACTGCCCCGGGGCCTGGGGAATAAAGCACTGAGTGAAACAGAAAAATCCCTGCCCTCGTGGGACACACATTCTAACTGGGGTACACTGGACATCTCATTCAGTTTGAACTTTATTATAATTCACTTTTGACTCTTTATTGATTCATGTGACTGTCTAGAATCCTGTGGGCAACCACCTGCAAAGTAGCCACCGACACTTCCTCTTATCCCTGTGGGCAGAAGGCCGCTCCTTCTGTTGAAATGTAGAGTTTATTTCCTTTCCACCTGAACCTGGACTGAGATGACTTGTCTGTGACTGGTTTTGATCAAGAGAATCCGCAGAAGGGACTGTGGTGCCAGTTCTGGGCCTGGGCCCTCAGACGTCTGACAGCTTTTACTCCCTTGGAACCCAGACACCATGTGAAGAAGTCTAGTCTATATACCTGGAGAGAAAGGGCCTGAGGATGAGTGACCACATGGCCAGAGAGGACACCCTGCAGGAGAACCACAGCACTCCAGCCGCAGGCTAGCACCAAGCCCCCAGCCCCTCCGGTCCTGTCCAGCCGCCAGGTGAACACAACCACATGAGTGAACCCAATTAAAGCCATGTGGAGCGGAGATAAATCATCGCCGATAAATTCCCTAACTGCCATATCATAACCAATAACAGCTGGTGTTTTAAACTTCTAAATTTTGATGTCATGTGTTAGGTAGCAAGAAGGAAGAAGCTTCCTTAATAAGACTATGCTCTTAACCGAAGTCAAAAATGCTAGCTCCAACATTTTTATGACCATTCCGTAGGTCTATTGTGGTTAGGCAAAAAAGTATACACCAAGCAAGGGTTTGATGACTTCTGTAAAACTAGAGAAGATTCTAGGAAGATAGATTCTTGTTGCTACCTTCTCTTCCATCTCGGTGATTAACACTTGTGGTATACAACATATAGACCTGCTGAACCACTATTTCGTACACATGAAATTTACCAGTGTCAACTATACTCAGAAAAATTAAATCATTTTTAACATTAAAAACAAAAACAAAAACAAAAACAAAAAATGGGGTACCTGGGTGGCTCGGTGAAGCACCTAACTCTCAATTTCGGCTCAGGTCATGGTCTCGGGGTCCTGAGATGGTGCCCAAGGGGCTCTGCGCTCAGCAGAGACTTGCATGAAATTCTTTCCTTTTTCCTTTCCCTCCACCACCCTATCCCACTCACCCATGCACACTCTCCTCCTTCTCTCTGAATTAAAACAAACAAACAAACAAACAAACAAAAAAAACTACTTCCCTACCTGGATAACAACTGCACCCACAAAATGGCATGTCTGATGTTTCTATTTCAGAACTCTAAGTTTGTTGAAAGTTTGCAACTTCTAGACGAATACTCAGATGGCAAGTTGCGGTTAATTTCTGTCAGTTTTAGCTCTTAGTACAGTAATACCTACCAATCTTCCACCCCTAGACCCTTGGCAGCCAACTTTGAGGGTTCTTTGAAGAGAGGGTCCTTCTTGCCCACCCTAGTTCCCATAAGCTGCATGCAGGCTGTTTCAAGTATCAGGAATCTCTGCTCTCACTGCTGAATGCTGCCTCAGATCACAGAGCGTAGACCAGGAGGTGAGCAGCCCCTATAGTTCCACCTCCCTTCACAGTTACAAGCTCCTCCCCTTCCGGCTTAAAGGACTGCCAGGGAATTTAAAGGGCCCAAGCCCTTTTCTCCCTATCTTCATTTTTTGCTTTTTCTCCCCTTTTGGGAGTCAGACATTAAACAACAACTGCGTATATGGAAAAAATTCTAAAGTGACTGCACACGTGTAGGCAAAGGCTCAGAAAAAACCAGAGCAGACCTCAAGTTTATACCTCTGGCTGATCCTCAACACAGAGACAGCCTACAATTTTGAAAAATAAATTAATAACCCAGAAAAGAAAAAGCTGGGAAAGGAGGAAAATGCACTTTCTATAGTTACCCCATGAGAGGATTCAAATGTCCAGTGCTCAACATAAATCGCAAGACATAATAAAACAGGAAAGTTTGGCCCAGAGCTGGAAGTGGGGGCTTGGGGGAGGGGGAGATATCAACAGAAATGCTCCCTGAAAAAGACCTACAGGTAGATATACTTAAGACTTTAAAGCAACAAGGGGCACCTGGGTGGCTCAGTTGGTTAAACGACTGCCTTCGGCTCAGGTCATGATCCCGGAAACCCAGGATCGAGTCCCACATCGGGCTCCCTGCTTGGCAGGAGGCCTGCTTCTCCCTCTCTCACTCCCCCTGCTTGTGTTCCCTCTCTCGCTGTGTTTCTCTCTGTCAAATAAATAAAATCTTAAAAAAAAAAAAAAGACTATAAAACAACAATCTTAAAGATGTTTAAAGAACTAAAAATTAATATGGAAAAAGTCTAGAAAATGATGAGTGAACAAAATGGAAATAGAGAGAAAACCTAACACACACACACACACACACACAAAATCTACAGCAGTAACGGAAATGAAAAATTCACTAGAGGGATTCAAAGGCAGATTTTGGCAGACAAAAGCACCCGCGAACCTGAAGACAGGACAATGGAAATTATCAAGTCTGAAGAACAGAAAAAATATGGAAAAAAAAAAAGAGAACCCAAGGGAACTGTGGACACCACCAAGTGGACCAACGTGTAGCAAGGGAATCCCCAGGAGAAAAGAGAAATAGATATAATATTTGAAAAAATAATGGCTGGGGGTGCCTGGACTGCTCAGTTGGTTGAGCATCTGCCTTCAGCTTGGGTCATGATTCCAGGGTCCTGGGATGGAGTCCCAGGTCACTCAGCAGGGAGTCTGCTGTCCCTCTGCCTGCCCCTCCCCCTGCTTGTACTCTGTCAAATAAATACAATCTTTAAAAAAAAAAAAAGTAAAAAACGAAATAATGGTTGAAAACTTCCCAAATTGGAATGACATGAATATGAACATCCAAGAAACGCAATAAACTCCACATAAGATGAACTCAAAGAGACCCGCACCGACACACAAGATAACCGAACTTTCAAAAAAGACAAAGAAAGACTCCGTAAGCAGTACAAGGGAAACAAATCATCACTTACAAAGGCATCCTCAGTAAGATTATTAGCAGATTCCTCACCAAACTCTGGAAGCAAACAGTGGGCCTGTAGAGTCAAAGTACTAATGTAAAAAAAACAAAACAAAACCACCAACAACCCAAAAAAAACCCTATCAATCAATAAAACTATATCCAACAAAACTGTACTTCAGAAGAGCTATTAAGACATTCCCAAATTAACAAAAGCTGAGAGGACTCAGGACCACTAGAACTGCCCTGTAAGTGTCCTGAAAGGTGAAATGAGAGGACATTAGATAGTAACTCAAAGCCATATAGAGACTTTCTCAAGAATGGCAAATACATGGGCAATTATAAAAGCTAGTATTGGGGCGCCTGGGTCACTCAGTTGGTTAAGCGACTGCCTGCGGCTCGGATCAGGATCCCAGAGACCTGGGATCGAACCCCACATTGGGCTCCCTGCTCGGCGGGAAGCCTGCTTCTCCCTCTCTCACTCCCCCCGCCTGTGTTCACTCTCTCGCTGTGTTTCTCTGTCAAATAAATAAAATCTTAAAAAATAAAAAAAAGCTAGTATTATTTTAACAATGGTTTGTAATGCACTTTTTTTCTATCTGAGTTAAGAGATTAATACATTTAAATAAGAGACAACAATTTTTAGTATATTACTAAACTTCGGTTTGGAACTCCAAATCTTGGATAGATGTAATTTCTTCAGTATCTAGACAGAAAATAGCTATTAAATATACAAAGGAAATGAGAAAGGAACTTCAATACTTTACCACACATACTCACACACAGAAGACAGTAATGCAGAAATAAGTGGACAAAAAGCCCTACGGCATACAAAAAACAAATAGCATAATTATTGAAGTCCCTCCTTATCAGTATTTTAAGTGTAAATGGATTAAACTCTCCCATCAGAAAGACAGATTAGCATAATGGATAAAAACACATGATCCAACTCAATACCATCTACAAAAGGCTCACTTGAGATCCAAAGCCACAAACATGTTGAAAGTAAAGTATGGAGGGGCACCTGGCTGGCTCAGTCATTAGAGCCTGTGACTCTTGATTTCAGGATTGTGGGTTTAAGACCCACATTGGGTATAGAAATTACTTAAAAATAAAATTTAAAAAAAGAGGGGCACCTGGGTGGCTCAGTTGGGTAAGTGTCTGCCTTCTGCTCAGGTCATAATCCCAGGGCTCTGGGATGGAGACCCATGTTGGACTTCCTCTTCAGCAGGAAGTCTGCTTCTCCGTCTCCTTCTGCCCCTTCCCCTGCTCATGCTCCTTCCCACTCCCTCTTTCTGTCTCTCTCAAATAAAATTAAAAAAAAAAAGATAGAAGGATATTATTAATGAAATACTCAATGTAGCAAGAAAGTACAATATAAACCTTTATGCACCTCATGACAGACCATTAAAATTTATGATTTTAATTCAGTGGCTCAGTCAGTTAAGTGTACAACTCTTGGTTTTGGCTCAGGTCATGATCTCAGGATTGTGGGATCAAGTACTGTGTTGGGCTTCGCACTCAGGGCAGAATCTGCTTGAAATTCTCTCTCTCTCTCACTCTGCCCCTCCACCTGCTCGTGATCTTGAAAATAAATCTTTATAAGTGTACGAAGCAAAAACTGACAAAATTGAGGGGAGAAATAAACAATTCTACAATAATAGTTGGGCACTTCAATACCTCACAACCATGGATAGAACCATGCAGAAGAAAAGGAAATACAGGGCTTAACACAAATCAACTAGATACAACAGATATACACAAAACACTGTCCCAGTAACACAATACACATTTTCTCAAGTACACATGGGTTCCAGGGAAGACTCTACGTTATGCCACAAATTAAGTCTTAGTGGATTTAGAAAGACATAATACAGAGTATCTTCTCTGACTATAATGGATAAAGTTAGACATCAATAACAAAAGGAAAACTGGAAAATTGATAAAACAGTGGAAATTAAACAAAACACTTTTAAACAATGTATAAAAAGAGGTCACATGAGAAATCAGAAAATAGGGACAGATGAAAATGAAAACAAACATACCAAAACTTATGACACACAGTGAAAGTTGTGCTAAGGGTGTAATTTACATTAAAAACAAAGATCTCAAACAACCTAGCTTTACAACCTAAGGAACTAGAAAAAGAACAAACTAAACCCAAAGACAGCAGAAGGAATGAAATAAAGACTAGATGATAAATGAAATAAGGAGGAAAAGTTGGTTCTTTGGAAAAAAATGAAAAATTTGACAAACCTTTAAGTTAGATGGATTAAGAAAAAAGGAAATCAGAATGAAAGTGGAGACATTACTACTGATTCTACAGAAATAAAAAGGATCAAAAAGAGTATTATGAACAATTATATGCCAACATATGGGATAACCTAGGTGAAACAAACTCCTGGAAACCTAAAACCTGCCAAGACTAAATCAAAAAGAAGTAGAAGTAGATTATCTGAATAGGCTTATCAAGGAAATAGAATCAGTCGTCAAAAATCTTCCCAAAACAAAAAAGCTCTGGACGCAATGGCTTCACTGGTGAATTCTATCAAACATTTAATGAACAATGAACACCAATACTTCTCAAACTTTGCCAAAAACTCAGAAGAAGAGGGAATACTTCCAAACTCATTCTATGAGTCCAGCATTACCTTGATACCAAAGCCAAACAAAGACTCTTCTGGGTACACGCTCCCCTGGGAATCTCATCTTGCTCACTGACTATCATCAGGAGTAATCTTCTCAGCTTGTTCTCTTTCTCTGCATCTGTCTACAACTACTGGTCATGTATACATAAATCCCAAATCTCACCATTAATCTTTCACTTAGCTCACCCTACCCATTCTTCAGTGCTCCCACAAAATCCCTACAAAGGCTTACCCAGCTTCTGCCAGATACCTCTCAGTAATAGAACTCGATACATCTGAGGGCAATACAGAACATTTTCAAAGAGCTCTACTAAATATGCTTTTATTAAGCTATAATGGACTTCTCCTTAACTTCCATATTGGTTCTGGTTTTGGCTTCTGAGGTCTCAAACAGGCCTGTTGAGGGCCATTTACTTTGGAAATAAGGGACCACAAAGACTTCCTGTCCACTGATAATGAGGAAGTTGATAGGTAAAAATGCTTTGAGAGTTTCCAATGTTTTAAGTAGATTTGTGGCTTTATCAGACAAAATAAAAAGATTTGGAGGAAGAGTCATAACTAAGTTAAACATGGAGGTGAGAAGGAGGAAAATACATTTTTAGATAGAAAAAAATAAATTACTCAAATTCTTTTGGAGAAGAAAAAAACAACAGACTAAACAATCTGGAGCAATTTAGAATTCAAGGTCTGCCAACAGTTCCTACACAAAGCAGGAATTTCGTTCAATTGTTGAAGAAAGAAAAGATTCCTTTTTATGTCAGAAAATATTAGAAAAATTCAATCTTTTTGTGTTAACAGGGACTATACTTCAAAAAAGAATAGTGATAATATTATCGCCATAATTATATTTAAGTTATATTCTGGACTTAGAAGCCAGGCATCTCATTGTAGAGATTATTTTCTAAGGCTGTTAACACATAGTTACTTCAAAATCACTAATAACATCAAAATATTTTCCCCTCAAGAAACTGTACATAGACTGAGAGACATTGCTATGGCCTAAAAGATTGTAATTCCCCTACTTAATGGCTATTAGGAACTATAATAAAAATTACATCCATATTTCTCTGATTCCAACTCTATTTATATATATATATTTTAAATATTTTATTTATTTGACAGCAAGAAACACAGCCAGAGAGGGAACACAGCAGGGGGAGTGAGAAAGGGAGAAGCAGGCTTCCCAAGGAGCAGAGAGCCCGATGCGGGGCTCGATCCCGGGTCTCCAGGATCATGACCTGAGCCGAAGGCAGTCGCTTAACCAACTGAGCCACCCAGGTACCCCTATTAATGTATCTTTTTAAAAAGATTTTATTTACTTATTTGAGTAAGAAAGAAAGAGCGTGTGGGTGCAAATGAGCAGGGGCAGGGGTGAGAGAGAGAAGCAGACTCCCCACTGAGCAGGGAGCCCAACATGGGGCTCAATCCCAGGATCATGGGAGATCATGAGCCAAGATCATGACCCAAGCCGAAACCAAGAGTTGGACATTTAATTGGCTGCACCACCCAGGCACCTCTATATAATACTTTCTAAAGTCTCTTCTCTTTCAGCTAACTTGGTCAATTTAGCCTTGGCTCTTCCATTACTTGTAAGAACACACAAGTTTTTAACCTCTCTGCCCCTGCCCTTTTTTAAAGATTTTATTTATTTATTTGACACAGAGAGAGATCACAAGTAGGCAGAGAAATCAGAGGAAACAGGATCCCCACTGAGCAGAGAGCCAGAAGCAGGCCTGGATCCCAGGACAGGATCATGACCTGAGCCGAAGGTAGAGGCTTTAACCCACTGAGCCACCCATGGGGCCCTGACCCCTTTGTTTCTAATTTTATTTATTTGAGTGAGAGTGAGAAAGAGAGCAAGCTGGGGGGAAGGGCAGAGGGAGAAGCAAGCTCCTCGCTGAGCAAGAAGCCCAATATGGGACTCGATCCTAGGACCCTGGGATCATGACCCGAGCGGAAGGCAGACACTTAACTGACTGAGCCACCCAGGTGTCCCTAACTTCTCTGCTTTTATTCTTTATCTGGAACATACATTCATTTATTCATTCAACAAGTGTCTACTGAGCAAGTAACCCCAGTCAAGAGGAGCCTCCAAATTTATCACCTAAGTGTTGTATAAATGACAAGGTTAGATAAAGGTGCTGTCCTTTTAAGCTTTATAATTCCATAATAATGTAATATAGCATGTACATTTATTACTTACCTGGAACATCAAGGAAAGCAAAAGATAAGCTTGTCATTAGTAATATAAGAGACACCTGGAAGGCTCAGTCAGTAGAACATGTGCCTCTTGATCTCAGGGTCATAAGTTCAACCCCTACATTGGGTGTAGAGCTTACTTAAAAAAATGTTTTCTATATATTATATATAAATGTTTTACACACACACACACACACACACACACACACACACACCCCACACCTGAGCAAGATCGGTTTCAATCCTAGGAAGAAATTTTTAGCTCTATCGCAAGTTCCTGCCCTAATGATTAAAGTCAGTATCTGTGTCAAACAAAGGGACACAGAAATATGAATCGGTTTCCAAATTATGAAAAGGCCAAAGTGGCCAGAAAGAACATCACAGAATGGTTATTTAAACCTAAGTAAGCTCATGTTTAAGGAACCATATTTTTATATTTAGTTGAGTTTATTTGGAGGCTTTCTACAACTTTGGTTTAATGCTGACTTTCCATACCTTCAGAAGTTTATACTGTAATGTACATTTACTGAATGCAGTACCAACCACAAAACTGTACTGTAGCTCAGTCACTGATGAGCTTAAAAACAGGTTCTCCAAAGACTTGTCTGAAATAACAATGGAAGCACTGCCATCTAATCCAGAACTCAACAACAAATATTCACATATGCCAGTAGGAACACCCTTGTTTCCAGCTGCTTACAAGTTCCAGAGTTATAATTAATACACTGATGAAAACAATTACTTATATCTGAAGGCCCTAAAGCCACAAAGAACTAAATACTAATCAAAGCTTTACAGTCTTGATTACACAGGGGAATGCAGTTAGGCCTAGCAAATAACCCAAAGGGGAGCCAGTTAATCTCCCCTGCAAATTGGTAATGTTTTTCCTCTCTTCTCTGCCAAATTCTTGAAAGAACACACTTCACATACAAAGATTCAATAAAATAGCCCTAAAAATACTTCATATTCCTGGGATTTAATCATTTTCATTTATCCGACATTCATGTGTATTTACCATTGCAGGCCCTATGCTTACTAATCCTATGAGAGACTGGTTGGTCCCTATTTTCAATTAAGGTTAAGGTCTAATGAGAGTGACCAATATAAAAAAAATACCAGTGTGAAAAAGAATAACAGAGTGCTAAAGAGACTCAGAAGAATTTAATCTAAGAACACAAGGAACACCTTCCTGAGAAAGGGGCATCTAAGCAGACATCTGAAGAATGTTAAAAATCTTGGATTTTTTTCCTGCACATTTGCCCAAATTTTTTTTGATCAAATTAGTTCAACCATAGTCCCAAAATAGGCTGTTGTAAAATACGCAGCTGATATATGTAAGAAAAGCACTTATGCACATTTGCCCTATGCCATGACCATGTGAAGAATACACATTGGCTGGATCACAAGCCTCCCAAGAGAGAAATCACATGGAACAGAGCTAGGTCACCCTAGTCATCCCAACGAAGACCATCCTAGATCAGCTAAGAGTCAAGTCCCAATCCCGGTCAGCAAAGCCCCAGCCAACCACCCAACTGCCACATGTGACCAAAAACACTTACTGAATGCAAATGATGTTTCTCCCTTGTTTGTTATGAAACAATATTATGGCAATAGCAAACTGATACACAAGATTTTTTTTTTTAACCATTCTTGGTCTTTTCTCTGGAGACTTATAAAGGATCTATTCTCCCAAGTAAGTGAGTAAACCACAAATGACACTGATATGGGACCCTGAAGTGAAGGCTTTAACACAGAAAAAAGATGAAGAAAATTCTTTTTGTTAATTTGTAAAGATTCAGGGCAACAAACCAATGCCATTCTAGGAGAAAGACCTCCAAAAATCACTGAAGAACGGATACAGAACTTGATATGTCTTAGAATTCTGGGAAGAACATGGGGATAATAAAAGCTAGTGAGGAACACAGGGCACCTTGGTGGCTCAATTGGTTAAGCATCCAACTCCCGAGTTCAGGTCTGATCATGATCTCAGGGTAATGAGATCAAGAGTCACACGGGGATCCCTACTGGGCATGGAGCCTGCTCAAGATTCTAGCTCTCCCTCCGCCCCTCCCTCTCACTCTTTCTCTAACAAGAAAAAAAAAATTAAAATGAGCTGGTGAAGAACAGTAAGCAAACAAACAAAAAGACCTATGGAAAATTGTATTATGATCACAGGTCTTTTCTCCCATTTGGCACTGAGTGAACAATCTTTACATGTTCATAATATGTAAACACTCAACATATTAGTTTGATATCCGAAGTTAGGGGACATTTCCAAGAAAGTGATATCTAAAGTCATCTGAAATCAGGTCCTTAAGTTTTTGATAATTACATGGGGAGGACAAGGGAAGAGAGAACTGTGTGTGTGTGTGCCTATCTTCCAGAGTACGAAGCCATTAAGTAAGATCTGAAACTGAAATCACAGTTTAGCATCAAATTTTATAAATATCTCATAAGTAGTATAAAAACAGCTAAGACTGTTGAAAGTAGTTAACTTTGGGGAGCAGAAATTAGGAGGAGATGGGGGTTGCTATTTTTAATCCTTAAACTCTATTAATTTGGATAAAAAATAAGGTTTTTATCAATTTTTGACCTCATTGACCTTCTCTCTGTTCTCCCCAAATTTCCATTTTCACTGCTTAGGATTATTACAACTACTCATTTGTTCATTCAACTATTTATTGGACAACTACTAATACCTACTGGTTTACTGATAAGCATACAGCAATGAACAAAAGCCTAAGTCCCTGGTGAAGTAGCAGAGACAGATTAATAGATTCTACAAATAATATGTACTTTAGACCTATTAAACATATAGATATGTTCAGGAAGAGGAAAAAATGCAAAATAAAAGGCACAAAGATAGATAGGAAGGCCTGCTTTACTTACATTGGTGACATTTGAGCAGACACTGGAATTTAAGAAGGGAACAGGGCAAGTCTCACTCATAGGTAGAGAACCGATATAAATGCGTACTCTATTTGCCAAAAAACATGCACCAGTACATTCATGCAGGACTCCTCATAGCCAAAAGCCAAGAACTATCTGAATGCCCATCAAAAGAATGAAAAAAAAAAAAACTGTGGCGTATTAACACAACAAAATAGTATCCAGCAATGCAAAAAAACCATTCACCATTTCATGCAATATCGTAGCAGATTCTCATGTGCATAATGTTGCATGAAAGGCCGACTCAAATTACATATTGTAGGATTCCATTTTATGGAACTTTTTAGAAGATTTCATATATTTGACAGAGAAAGCATGGGCAGGGATGGGGGTAGAGGGAGAAACAGGCTCCCTGTTGTTGAGCAGAGAGCCTACAGGGGTCAATCCCAGGACCCTGGGATCATGACCAAGCCAAATGCGGACACAACTGATTGAGCCACCCAGGTGTCCTTGGAATTTTTTTTTTTTTTGAGATTTTATTTATTCATTTTTAGAGAGAGACAATCCCAAGCAGATGCCCTGCTGAGCACAGAACCTGAGGTGGGGCTTGATCCCACAACTCCCAGAGCATGACCTGAGCCAAACCAATCATCAGCGGCCCAACCAGTCGAGCCACCCAGGCACCTTTAATGGAACTTTAAGTTTAAATAGCCACCTATGGCTACTGGTTACTATTAGGACAACAGAACTCTACAGTTCAGAGTCTCTTATTTGATCCTTTTCCTGGCCCTTTTACAAGCCATGATATTTTTGACTCTCCACTCTTGATTATCTTGGCTCCAGAACATCTTTAAACAATGTCTGTAGACAGACTTCAATCAGTCATGGTCCCTATCTTTCTACACCTACATAGTAGGGATGGTAAAAGGATAGAAGTCTCCCAGCTAAAATGACCACCCTCACTAATCTGCCAGTAATTCAGGCCTCAGAGTTCATGGAGTCATGTGAATTTAAGGAAAAGGTTTCTCAAGGGTGATTTTTTTTTTTTAAACAAGATGGGGGGTAAATTCCCCATGTTAATTATAAAAGCAGCTATTAAAAACTTACAAAGTAAATACAAAACTATGAAAATATCCAAATTAACAACTGAATTGTTGAGATAAGTTAGGTCATTCTTCTAAAGCTAAACTGCCATTCACAATGTGAATAACTCAAACCATACAGTCCTACCACTATTCAAGTGACTGTAAAAATCTCTATCTGGGGTGCCTGGGGGGCTCAGTGGGTTAAAGTCTCTACCTTCGGCTCAGGTCATGATCTCGGGTCCTGGGATGGAGGCCGGCGTTTGGCTCTCTGCTCAGCAGGGAGTCTGCTTCCTTCTCTCTCTCTCTCTGGCTGCCTCTGCCTACTTGTGATTTCTCTCTGTCAAATAAATAAAATCTTAAAAAAAAAAAAAAGTTAAAAAAAATCTCTATCTGTACAGTGTCCTGACAGCCATGAGGCATGAAGACAGCATTCAATTAAGTTCTTTTCTCATTCTCCTCATGGTAGAGTATAATCCACTACTGCCCCCCCAAATTAAGTGGTAGGACTTCAGTGATAATGTAATCATCTGAAAGATCCAGAGTAGATTTACATTAATTTCAAAGGCGATAGAAATAAGTACAATTAAAAAAAAAAATCACAGGCAATTCAAGGGCCTGTAGATCAAATCCCCAAACCATTAAGGAACTCCACTTAGAGAAACAAGCTACTCCCAGTTGAAATACAAACATTCATGAGAGAGTAGTAAGAGCTTCTCATAATTCAACTATCAGAGGCTTTCTATCTTGCAGTCACATGAGAACAGCTCTTCACAAAATTACTTTCACAGGGGTTAAGTTCTTTTTAAAAAATCTAAGAGGGGCAGCTTGGTGACACAGTTCATTAAGTGTCCAACTCTTAATTCGGCTCACATCAGGATCTCAAAGTTGTGAGATACAGCCCTACATGGCTGGGAACCCTGCTTAAGGTTCTGTCCCTCCCTCTTCCTCTACTGCCCACCCCTCCTACCAAAAATCTCATCAGGAAGAATCCTATGATGAGCCTCCCCGCACCAATACCCACTCAGCCTTTGTATGGCTGATAATCGGTCAAGTTTTAATAGTCAAGACAAGTTGTGTGATCTGGTTACCAGCAACATCTCAGAAGTGCCAACCCAAGAAGGAGCACAAGGAAAGAAGTTAAAGGGGCTCCTATTTATTCAGACAACAAACATTTACTAAACCCTTACCATACAGCCAACCCTGAGAGTCCCAAGACACAAACATCATCCTATCTTCCTGAAGCATAGCTGAGGGAGGCTAAGCAGTGTAACCCACTACGGAACAGGCAAGGTCAAATACGAAGCTAAGCACGGAACCCAGACCTGAAGGTGGGGGTAAGGCTGAAACAGGATGGATCAGTGGCAGATTGGCAAGGGCAACATTTCTGCATTGCTCTGGTTTCAATGCTACCGCCACTAATCCTACGGTTTATCCATTGTGCTTTCTCTTTTTAAATCCACTATCCCTCCAAAGAGTTTGCTACTGAAAGAAAATTTGTACAAGCATGAATTTTTAGTTTATTCTGGGCACAAAATGCTTCGAGAGTTTTCTTTCCATTCTAAACTCTTCAGTCTGTTCACTGACTTTACTTACCAAATATTCTCATTAATCATGCTCTTCCAAATGTCTCTTCACTCAAGAATGTCAACCTTTCTCAACTGAGAGGACCTAGTGAGGTTCTCTCAAGAGAAGGGAGAATTTCACTTCAAACTCAAAGTGGCTCATAGAGCCACTAGAGGGATTTAACACAGGGAGATGCTCTTCTCCCGCATGGTGAGAACATATTTCAAACTGCTGACTTCATTGTAATTATAATCCCCAAAACTGTGGCTCAATTCCAGAGTGGCCAATTATAATCCACCTAAATTTTCTCATAATTTTAATCGGCTATGCTTCTATTACTTTGTAACCCTAAACTACTGGCGAACACTTATTACAGAATCATATACCAAAGAATTTTACAATCGGAAGGCATCCTGAGGGATCATTTAATGCAGTGGTCTGCCAACTGTCCCTGAGAAGGGCCACACAGGCCATGCCAACATACACTCCAATTTTAACATACTAAAGAATTCGTTAATTCGGTTTTAAGACCTTAGCACAAAGTTCCTCCTGCCTTTTCAGTGCATGTATATTCACAGGTTATTAGAATTCTGTCAATAATAAGAGACTGTGACTGATGGAGGGCTTTTTTAAATCCCAGCCCACACAGTCCACTCAGTAGATGAGCTCACCAGTTCATGGTCCCCACTCTGCTCAGTTCAATACCAAGGAAGGCTGAAGTGCATCTGCTTGGCTCCTGCCCTCTCAAAGCATCACTGTTGGTTGCAAAATAATAAACGACTTTAGTAACATGTTTGGTTGTGACAGTATATTAAAATTTGGGTGCCAGATAGAACTTTGGATGTGTAGTGCCTTTGCAATGGATGATGAGGGAAAGCAAGCAGGTGTTAATGATTCAACGTAAACCCCCCTGCAACAGGGCTGCCAAACAACTGGTCAACTAACCCCAGGCTCCTTCAGCACCAGGATGTTTCCCGCTGTCCACTCAATCATCAGCCACCTCCACCTTAAAGTATTCCTTAAACTGAGCTAGGTCCTTCTTACTGGGGCTTCTATCTACTGGACTTAGGTCTAGTCCCTGATTACTGAGGTACAAATCCTCTTCCTTTAGAAATATTGATTGTGGCCTCCCCTATACTCCAAGTTCTATCATCTCCAAACCAAATATTTTTTTTTAAAGATTTTATTTATTTGACAGAGAGAAACACAGCCAGAGAGGGAACACAAGCAGGGGGAGTGAGAGAGGGAGAAGCAGGCTTCCTGCTGGGCAGGAAGCCCGATGTGGGACTTGATCTCGGGTCTCCGGGATCATGACCTGAGCCGAAGGCAGTTGCTTAACCAACTGAGCCACCCAGGTGCCCTCAAATATTCTTTCAATTATTCCTTTGTGGCTTCATGTCCTTTCCCCCGCCCTGTATACTAGGGCTGGACAGGGCCCCTCATCGCCCCCCCCCCGTTCTAGATATGGTTTTAAAATACGGCAACAGTCAAATCTCAGGTGTAATATCTGACTCAAATTCACTGTCAGTGTCTCCAAGCGCTCCTCTACACCACATATCCTCATCATCCTGTGCTTCCTTATACCATTGGTTTTTATTGACCCAAACAGGTAAATTTCATATTATAACCACTGAATGATCTTAGTTTGACAAGATGACTGAAGTCCTACTTGGACACATGCATGTCCCCTAAACCTCAGGTCTCTGATTGGTGTTCTCTCTCTCCCTCCTCTTGAAGTGAAAGTCTCATCAGGTTACCTAGCTTCAGGCTCACACATACTAACCTCCACATCCCTTCCAACCCCTCCATCTCAAGCTGGTAAGAATCATTTGTAAAACACCTCCACCTAGAATTCAGCTCTCCTCCAAAATCATAGTAGGCAGTAGGAAAAGATAAGACAGTGTAATTACGTGGTCTTTTTTTTTTTTTAAAGATTCATTTGGGGGGAGGGGCAGAGGAAGGAGGAGACAAGCAGACTCCCGCTGAGTGCAGAGCCCTGGGCGGGGCCTGATCTCAAGACCCTGAGATCAGGACCAGAGCAGAAACCAGGAGTCAGACGCTTAACCTTTTAACCGACTGAGCCATGCAGGCACCCCTTACCTGATCTTTCTTAAAACCCCAGAGTTCCTACGAAATGTCCCTGCTGTACCATCAGCAGCAATTGCATGAAGGACACGGATGACAGAAACACAGCTATGAAGGATGGTGGGATTGAAACAGGCAGAGATGTGCAGAGACAGCGAGGAGCAATTCCAGGTAAAGATTCAATAAGCAAATATATACAGGATGGAAAAATAGTATATATGATACTGTTAAAGCTTAGTGACTACAAGTTGGACTATGTGAATAAAAGAAGGTTAGCGGTACACTAGTATTGCCTTCAAAAGGTATGAACTTTTGTTTCAGTTGTTTGGCATCAAGTTATTGTATAAAGTTGAATCAGAATCATTGTTTGAGAAGATTAATCTGACAACAGGGTAGAAGACTAATTAGAGAAGAAACATTAGAGAAGGGACCACTCAGGAAGTGAAAACCAACACAGAGAAACCTGTACTGACCTGCCAGAGAGACCAGGGACAATGGATCGTTAGAGTTTCCACAGACCTAAGACGATTTTAAGACACACCATCACTTTATGTGTAAGAAACAAAAATGCTGCTGAATAAAACTATGACATACTATCATGCCAACTCCATAGATGTTAAAATGTGAAAGATGTGCATTCTATCATCAAAGAAATACAGCCAGTTTTTGGGTTTAACCCTACTGGCTCAAGAGCAAAAAAAAAAAAAAAAAAAAAGGTTATTTTCAGGGTATTAGATACAGCAGTTTTCCTTCTTATCAAATGCATGAAATCTCTTCTTACTAATTCTCCAGACCTGTCATAGGAATTCAATGAATGCAGGTGAAAGCAACCAACTCCCACCACTCCCTTCATTCTCAAAAAAAAAAAAAAAAAAAAAAAAAAAAAATATATATATATATATATATATATATTAAAAAATTAAAGGGGAGCCTGGGTGGCTCAGTTAGTTAAGCATCTGACTCCTAATCTCAGCTCAAGTCTTGATCTCAGGCTTGTGAGATCAAGCCCCACGCTGTGCTCCATGTTGGTGCAGAGCCTACCTTAAAAAAAAAAGTAAATAAATAAAAATAAAAACGAGTCTGCTTTACCAACTATGATTTTTTTTAAAAAGATCTTATTTATTTATTTGACAGAGAGAAACACAGCGAGAGAGGGAACACAAGCAGCAGGAGTGAGAGAGTTCTGGAGAAGCAGGCTTCCCGCAGAGCAGGGAGCCCAATGGGGGACTCGATCCGGGGTCTCCGGGATCATGACCTGAGCCGAAGGCAGTCACTTAATGAACTGAGCCACCCAGGAGCCCCCCAACTATGACTTTTAACCAGGATTTCATCAGGAGCTTCCTCTTCCCCCCTCAAAACAAAACACAGAATTGGACCCCCACACCTGATCTAATAACACCTCAGCTGGAAACGACAGCATTGGTACTGAAAAGATATTCTCCAAATTATTCTGAAGCACCTCTGGGTAGGAATCACTCCAAGAGAGTTACACGCAAAATATTAAAGCACAGAAACTTTTCCTAAGGGTAACTCCACACCAAAAAGCTATAAATGCTTGGCAAATCTGACAACATGAAAATATAAAACTTCTATCTACAAGACAAAACTCCACCAAAATTGGAAGAAATGATAAATTGTTAACATCTAGAATATATAGGAACCTCTGGTTAATTAGATAACGAACAACCCAAAAGAAAAATCTGAGCAAAGCAATAAACAATTCATAGAGGTAAAAATGGCTAATAAAAAAAAATGCTGTTTCACTCAAACGCAAATTATAGCAACGAGCTATTTTTCACTTACCAAGTAGGTAAAAATGCTAGAAGATGAATAATCATCAGTGTCAAAAGGCTAAACTAAAGCATATGAACATGATTTATACATGCAAGAACCTAAAAATTCAAAGTTACGGTTGAATCATACAAGGGATGCTAGGCAGCTCCTGAAATAAGGCAAATCTGTGTGTATACATGTGGAAGGTCCACCATATACCACACCAAAATTAAAAAGACTTTTTTAAATTTTATATACTTCTATCTGTACTGGAAAGAGTCTAGAATAGACAGGTTCTGACCAGTGACAGCCAGCCAGAAGATGATGAGGGGTGGGTGATGAAGAGACTCAACTCTTCTTTTACATACTTCTCCGCTGTTTTAGTTTTTACAAGGGGCACATTCTTTAAAATTTCTCAGTAAATTAATTAAAAAAAAATCAGTTGCACATCATCACTTTCCAGACTTAGTACAAACCATGTGCCAGGCACCTTCATTTTCAGAGGTTCCATTCCCTTCCGGTGCCCTCTCGTTTTCTGGTAGCCTTTCCTACAGATCCCAGGTACTAACTGAACCCTTCTCAGGAGAGCCACCAGCCAGGAGGAAGTGCTTCTGCAGTTCAGTCTCCTCCACTCCCAGCAATCTGTCTGCAAATGGACTTGGGTTTTCCAGCAATCCCAAACTGGAGAACCAACGCAGTAACTAAACTAAATGGGCAGGTCAATAGTAAAATCTTTTCTGAGACTAGGCAACACCTGGAATAGGTAAAAGAAAAATTAGAACAGGAGCCAGCAAACATGTTCTATACAGGACCAGATGAGTATTTCAGGCTTTGCTGGCCACACAGTGTGTCTCACCATGCAACTCTTGCGGGTATGGCACCAAGGCAACCCCCATCATATGTAAATGACTATGCATGGCTGAGCCAATCAAAATCTATTTAGGACACTGCAATTTGAATTTCATGTCACTTTCCTAAGTCACAAAATAGCACTGATTTTCAACTATTTAAAAACGAAAAAAAAAAAATTTTCCCACCTGCAAGCACGCAGAAGCCGGCAGCAGGCCACGGGCAAGAGTTCACAATAGTTTTACAAATCTCAGAGTAGAAAACATGGAAGTTCTCATAAGTAACGTCTGGATCTTAACATACAAAAATTATTTCACGAACTTTAAAAATATGTATTTAGTGAACCACAGGACAAACTGCCACTGTTTTAAAGGCAGCTTTCTCTCAAGAGAGCTGATAAAATTTACAACATTAAAAAGGGTCCCTAGCCTTGAGACAAATGCAAATTAACCACAGTAAGAGATCATTACACATCCATCAGAATGGTTTTAATACAAACCCAGAGATACCAAGCGTCCAAGAACAATCAGGATAAGCTGGAACAGCCACTTTGAAGAGCAGTTTGGCAGGGTCTTAAAAGTTAAATATAAACAGCGAGTGAAATATTTTTTTTTCCGGGGCGCCTGGGTGGCTCAGTTGGTTGAGCGACTGCCTTTGGCTCAGGTCATGATCCCAGAGAGCCGGGATCGAGTCCCACATCGGGCTCCCTGCTCGGCGGGAAGCCTGCTTCTCCGTCTCTCACTCCCCCTGCTTGTGTTCCCTCTCTCGCTGTGTTTCTCTCTGTCAAATAAATAAAATCTTTAAAAAAAATTTTTTTTTCTAAAGTTAAATAAAGCTTTACTATATGACCCAGCAACTTCACTGCCAAGTACCTACCCAAGAGAAATGAAAGCGAATGCCCACAGAAAGACATTTCTACAAATGTTCATAAATGTATTATTCAGAAGAGCCCCAAACCTGGAAGCAATATCAATATACATCAACTAGAAGACCGATCAACAAGGTGGTTAACCCATACAATAGAATACAACCAAAAAACCCAAGAGCGCTTCTGGCTGGCTAGTTAGTAGAGAATGTGACTCCTAATCTCAGGGCTGTTAAATTCAGGCCCCACACTGGGTGTAGAGATTACTTAGTAAGATCTATCAAAACAAACAGAAAAAGGAACCCACTACTGACACATACAATAACACGGCTGAGCTCAAAAACATATAAGGAAACCAGGCATAAAAGCCTATATATTATATAATATTCTACGCCCAATTCTCTCATGTGGTCCCAGCCCCCTCTAACAGATTTTCGGACACCAGCTGGGTGTCCTACGAATCCTGCCATTATCTATCTGGAGAGAGCATTAGATTTCTCAGGTTAAGGGCTCAGTCCCACAAGACTGCCCGCGTTCCCCACCTCCATCTCAGATGCCAATCACAATCCAGGTTGTTATCTGTGCTTCTAACCAAGCGGCCATAAATCAGAGGTTCCTACCACCCACCTCCTTGGGTTCGATTAACTTGCTAAATCGGCTCACAGAACTCTAGAAAGCGGTGTACTCATTAGATTACCCATTTATTACCAAAAATATGAAAGGATACTTATCAACAGCCTGATGAAGAGGCTGAAGAAAGTAGCTCCCGACCGGGTAGTTTGGAGCCCAACGCGTAGACGCATTCACGTTCACCAACCTGAAAGCTCTCCCGGCCCAGTCCTTCGGGGGTTTTTATGGAGGCTTTCAGGCACGATTGATTAAATCATTGGCAACCGCTGAGTTCAATCTCCAACCCCTCTCCCCTTCCCAGAGGAAGATTGAGGGGTGGGACTGAAAATTCCAACCCTCCAATCATGCGGTTGGTCTCCCTAGCAACCAACCCTTCCTTAAGTGCTTTCCAGCAGTCGCCCTGTTAACATAAACTCGGGTGTGGTTGAAAGGGTTTGTTATGAATATTAAGACACCTCTGTTGCTCTCATCATCTAGGAAATTTCAAGGCTTTTAGGAGCTCCATACCAGAAACAGGGACAAAGACCAAATATATATTTTTATTATACATCACGGTATCACACTATGTGATTCCATTTACATGAAAAGGCAAATCATGGAGACAGAATGCAGATCAGGGGTTGCCTGGGGCTGGAGGCAAAAGCAGGCACTAAACTTTGGGGAAGAAAGCAAATGTTCTATAGCTAAATCAGGTGGTGGTGGCACAACTTTATAAATTTACTTTAAAAATCATTGATCTGGGGTGCCTGGGTGGCTCAGTTGGTTGGGCAACTGCCTTCGGCTCGGGTCGTGATTCCAGAGATCCAGGATCAAGCCCCACATTGGGCTGCCTGCTCAGCGGGAGGCCTGCTTCTCCCTCTCTCACTCCCCCTGCCTGCGTTCCCTCTCTGGCTGTGTTTCTCTCTGTCAAATAAATAAAATCTTAAAAAAAAAAAAAAGAAAGCTTGATCATTAGAAAAAAAAAATCATTGATCTGTATGTACACCTACGATGCACAGATTTTATGGTATATTTAAAGGGGGGGCAGAGAGAGCCCAGATAGCTCACTGGACCCACCAGTCTGATCACAACTCCACCTGCTTGGGGCTTCCCCATTCCACGCCTTCACTCTGGGCACTCCCAGATGGCCTCCTTGACTGAGTACCTCTTCTGGAAACTTCCCCATCCTGTCTCACTCCCAGGGGGATTGCTCCTTCCTTTGAATCTCTCCAGCACTTTTTATCTTGCTCTTCTTCAGTCCTAACCTCCTAATTCTGTGATAAATTCGTTGAGGAAAGAACTATTCTTTATTGCCCACTATGTAACAGGCACTGACTATTCGTAATACTGAGTTACAAGAGCGGAGGGGTTAGGCACTATCTAAACGCAACCCTCTTCTAATTGGCAAAATTCTCGATCTTTAAAACTTAGATAACCCCATCTCCCATCCCCACTCCCACAAGCCTTGATCCAAATCCCTTCTAATTTTTCATTAAACTTTTCTGGTTTATTCATTCCAGATTTTACCAATTTAATTGAGCAAATGCAGAGATCATCACAACGACATTTCAGTCCTGAGCACAAGCAAACTTTTTTTTAAAATATTTTATTTATTTATTGAGAGAGAGAGTGAGTGAGAGAGAGCATGAGAGGGGAGAAGTCCAGAGGGAGAAGCAGACTCCCTGCAGAGCTGGGAGCCCGATGCGGGACTTGATCCTGGGACTCCAGGATCATGACCTGAGCTGAAGGCAGTGGCTTAACCAACTAAGCCACCCAGGTGTCCCACAAGCAAACCTGACAACTGAGTATGAAATTTGCAAGTCAAGATGACCACGGATCTTAATGAGACAGAAAATATGGCTCTATCCACCTCAACCAAAGCCAAACTTCAACCAGCATAAAGTTCCCAAACTGGAGGGAATACCATCTCTCAAAGCCTGTCTGGTAAAATCCTGGTTGAGATGAAGATCCTCAGCTGTGATAAAGGCTACCTTTTAAGATGTGTTCGCACTGCCCACAAAAAACAAGAGACCTCAATGCTTATACCATTCTAGCAACTCGGACACTTCTCAAATGCTGGACTTTGGGGGTTTTTTATTTCTCAAACAAGTAACTCCTGAAAATTACTCGCTCTTATTTTCAAAGAAGGTAAAACAATGCAATTTCTTTTTGAAATCACCATCTGCGTCAGCTGGAATTTAACCCTGCCCAAAATGATTCACGGAGATAGAGTACAGAAAGACCAAACACTGATAAGGATAAGAAAAGCTGACTCAAGACTTCAGAAAAACAAGCTTTAAGACACTGAAGAGGACGCTATGGGAGATTAAGAGCCATCTATCTACTGGTAATTTTCAATGAAGAAAATCACTGAGATTTTAATAAGTTCCATTTTGAGGGGCACACCAAGTGTCAACTATGAAAACTGCCTGAACTGAGTCCACACTCTTGCGACAGAGATGTCTGCAGCTAGGGAAAAACGGATTTGCCACTTGTCTTTTGACTCAGACCTGCAAATAATGACATCTGTCTACATTAAACATCTATGATCTTATTAAGTATAAAACCTCTGATATTCAACATCTATGGTTTTATTAAATAAATATAAATCATCCCAATGTGAGAGTAAGAGGTTCACCTTCAAGAGGAAAAAAAGAAAGCAAGCAAGCTAACAAAAAGAGAGCATTTGTAACTTTTTACCCTTAAATGGCTGACCCTCCAAACAAGCCCAGACCGTGCAGCGGGCCGGGGCACTGACAGAAGCCTCACTTGTCCAGGGCTGCCTATGTGTAAGGCTCTTTACCTAGAAGATCCCACTTCCTCCTCTCCAGAATCCTCTGAGATGTTTTAAAGATGTGCAAACTGAGGAATAGCAAAGCAAGGCAAAACTTAACGCCCAGAGCTGGCGAGCAGCAGACCCGGCTCACGTCTTCCGGCTGTACCGTTGCTCCTCCCTAGGCTGGGCAGTCTGTCTAGTTAACCAGCTCTAACTGCCAGTTAATTAATTACAGGCCATCTGACACCAACACTCTTTCTCCCTTAAGAACATCTGTATAGCCCAGTTACGTGAATAGCTTTCTAACTTTTAATTTACTTTATTTTATGCAGAAATTACATTTCCTTGCACTTGGCAAATTGCTCATTCCTTGAGGACAGGCTCGATAAGTATATGTAGAATACTTTTTAAAAACTTAACATTAAGCCACTCTGAAATTCATTACTTGGTATCCAAACATTTCCCTCTTTCCTCCATTTATCCTAAAGTGGGATAAAGCCTATAAACAATGGTTCCTTCATTTCATTTCTAAATGAGAGCTCAAAAAACACGAGTCCATGACCAGAAATAATTGCTTCCTTTGAGTGTCCATACACTTTGTGTCTGTCTCTTTAAGCACTTATATGGGTACTAAAATGATTTCTGTGCCTGCTTTATCTTCTCTATGAGACTTTAAACAACTTTAATATGCCCACGGCATGTAGCCCAGCACATGCTGAATAAATGTTTAAATGAAGAAAACTATTATTTTTTCTATATGTCTGTCACACAGATGCTCAGAATCAGTGTGGTTAATAAAAGAAAAGATTCCTACAATAATAATGAGATTCTCAGGGAACAATCAGCCTCGAATCAAAGTTGATTTCTGTCATCAGGTTCTAATTAAGGACGGCACATAAAGCAGATGGAGAACAGCTTTATCTTCATGCTAAGTTGATCCTACTCTGGTGAAAACACAGAAAAATTGTTTGGACAAGCCAACTGAACAAACATGATATTGGATGTCTAGAGGAAAGTCATTCTTAAAGAGTCTTCTTTCCACTAGATGGCTATCTGAATTTTTACCAAGAGAGAGTTAGTCAAAGGGAAAGGATCACTTAACATTGCACATTCCAGCTAGGCCAAGGGGGGCGGGGCGGTGGTAAGGGGGGGCAGGAATCAAACACAGGGAGGGGTTTTTTCCATTTTAAAAAGGTTTCCCCTCTTGGAACTACTTATTTAGTCTTCTTCCCATTTTACTTACTTATGTCACTTACTAAACAATGTAGAAGTATTTCCATAGAAATTATGGAATTGTGCCAAGGTTCTCAACAAAGAAGTTTAGAGTTCATTTAAACTGATTTGCCATTTAATTTCTGGTGCAAACTCTTAGGACCTTGTTTTGCCTATCTAAATGTGGAAATTTACCTCCTTGAAATATTGTAGGTTTTTGAGGAATGACTTCAAGGTAAAGGTAAACATTAATTATAAATGCTACCAAATAATTTTCCATTAAAGAATGTTATGGGGCACCTGGGTGGCTCAGTTGGTTGGTTAAGCGACTGCCTTTGGCTCAGGTCATGATCCCGGAGACCCAGGATCGAGTCCCACATCGGGCTCCCTGCTCGGCAGGAAGCCTGCTTCTCCCTCTCTCACTCCCCCTGCTTGTGTTCCCTCTCTGGCTGTGTTTCTCTCTGTTAAATAAATAAAATCTTTAAAAAAAAAAAGAATAATGTTATGATCCATATAGTAAAACTATCCAAAATGAATCATTAAGCCCATTTGTTTAAAATCATTATTTTATACTAATGTTTATTCACTTTCTGATGACAGAATAAAAAGCCCATTAAGAAAATTTGGGAAAATCTATGAAAACATCTATTTTGTTTCTCTCCAGTCTTTAAAAAAGGTTTTTATATGCAATACTTTAATATGTAGGGTGCCTGGGTGGCTCAGTCGGATAGGTGTCTGCCTTCGGCTTGGGTCGTGAGTGATCTCAGGATCCTGGAATTAAACCCCACTTTAGGCTCCCTGCTCAGTGGGGAGTCTGCTTCTCTCTCTCTCTGCCCACCTATTCCCCACCCCATGCTGCCTCTCACTCTCAAATAAAATCTTAAAAAAAATACTGTAATATATAATGAACATCATATTATGAGAATTTCCCCATGTTGCTGAAGCTTTGGAAGCATCATTTTATTTTATTTTATTTTTTTTTAAGATTTTATTTATTTGACAGAGAGAAACACAGCCAAAGAGGGAACACAAGTAGGGGGAGTGAGAGAGGGAGAAGCAGGCTTCCCGCCGAGCAGGGAGCCTGATGTGGGACTCGATCCCGGGTCTCCGGGATCATGACCTGAGCCGAAGGCAGTCGCTTAACCAACTGAGCCACCCAGGCGTCCCTGGAAGCATCATTTTAATGGCAATATAATATTTTGCCACTTGAATGTATTTTGTGGGACACTTGAATTTCCAACACTTTTCTGGTATAAATAATACTTTGATAGATGTCTCTGGATATACTTCTATGTTTGAGTTAGACCATGCCCTCAGGAAAGATGACTAGAATAATGACAAGATTCCCAAATACAAATGTTTATCAGAAAGGGTGTATCAATTCCCACCAGCCAGCGAGAGTGTCCATCTCATACCCAAGTCAACAACTGAATTTTACCATTATAACTTTTTTCCTAATTAGTAGTCAAAAACTGTATCTTGCTGTTTTAATTTGCATTTCTTTTATGGCCAAGGCAGAATTTTTCTTCACTTTTTAAAACTTAAGTGGCTCAGGGTGCCTGGCTAGCTCAGTCAGTAAAGCATGCAACTCTTGATCTTGGAGGTGCAAGTTTGAGCCTTATATCGGCTGTAGAGATTACTAAAAAATAAAATCTTTAAAATTTAAGTGGTTTATTTCAAGTCTGAAGTCTGTTTTTCATGACTATAATTAGACAGCCTTCTTTTAAACCTTGTAAAATTTTCAACTGGCTCTCAAAGGCTTTATTCTATACCACCACAGATTTGGCTATTCTTAGAGAGATTAACACTGAAAAGAAAGAGTAATATTTTTAAAACAGAAGTTTCATATAATCTAAGTTAACTTAATTTTTAAATTTTACCACTCAATTTTATAATTAAAATGCTAGTTTGTGGGGTGCCTGGGTGGCTCAGTGGTTAAGCGACTGCCTTCGGCTCAGGTCATGATCCCGGATACCCGGGATCGAGCCCCGCATCGGGCTCCCTGCTCGGCAGGAAGCCTGCTTCTCCCTCTCTCACTCCCCTTGCCTGTGTTCCCTCTCTGGCTGTGTTTCTGTCAAATAAATAAAATCTTAAAAAAAAAAAAAATGCTAGTTTGCTATAGGGCATTAAATCCAGGAGCTAAAAACAATGTAAAATTCCCCATTTTAGGGGCCCTGGGTGGCTCAATTGGTTGGGCATCCAACTCTTGATTTCAGCTCGTCACAATCTCAGGGTCTTGGGGCCCACATCCGACTCTGCATTTGGTAGGGAGTCTGCTTGAGGATTCTCTCTCTCTCCCTCTGCCCTTCCCCCTGCTCACTCTCTCTCTCTCTCAAATAAATACTTTTTTTTTAAATCCACTTTTTGGAGACACCTGGGTGGCTCAGCTGGCTAGCATCCGCCTTTGGCTCAGGTCATGATCCCGGGGTCTTGAAATCGAGCCCCACATGGGGCTCCCTGCTCATCAGGGAGACTTGGTTTCTCCCTCTCCCTCTGCCCCTCCCCCCAGCTCATGCCGCACGCTCTCTCTCTCTCAAATAATCTTTTTAAAAAATTCCCCATTTTAAGGATGCCTGGGTGGCTCAGCTGGTTGAGCGACTGCCTTCGGCTCAGGTCATGGTCCCGGAGACCCGGGATCGAGTCCCACATCGGGCTCCCTGCTCGGCAGGAGGCCTACTTCTCCCTCTCTCACTCCCCCTGCTTGTGTTTCCTCTCTCCCTGTGTTTCTCGCTGTCGAATAAATAAAATCTTAAAAAAAAAAATTCCCCATTTTACAGGAAGAAAAAAATTTTATTAATGTTTCCTTTGTAAAAATGTAGATATTTTTTATAAGACAGGCTCAAAGTGAGTTACAAAGTAGCTTCAGTATTACAAAAAATAATCATTAATCCTTCGGTATAAGTAACTAACTGTTCTTTCTTTTCATGTTACCAGCTTCTTATATTATGGGAAAGATTTCCTGGTTCGTCATGAACATATAGATATCAGTTAAAACAGCAGAATCAAATTATTCAGTGTTACGTTACTGGAGCACGCTGTTGCCTATTTTTGGATTATATCATTTGATGGAGAAAAGACAGGAAAAAGGTAAGCTCTGGTCTGATTTATTTGCTGAGAAGTTTCTGTATAGCTATTTAAAATTTAAAAAAAAATAAAATTATGTTGAGGGGCACCTGGGTGGCTCAGTCATTAAGCATCTGCCCTCAGCTCAGGTCATGATCCCGGAGTCCTGGGATAGAGCCCCGCATCAGGCTCCCTGCTCGGCGGGAAACCTGCTTTTCCCTCTCTCACTCCCCCTGCTTGTGTTCCCTCTCTAGCTGTGTTTCTCTCTGTCAAATAAATAAATAAGATCTCTAAAAATAAATGAATAAAATGATGTTGAGTTTAAGACAACATTAAATGAAGAGAAAAAGATAAAACACTATAATCTCAATTATGGCTCCTGCTTGTGTTCCCTTGCAGAATCTCTGTCAAATAAATAAATAAAATCTTAAAAACAAACAAACAAACAAACAAATAAAGTGCACTGCAGGGAAAAGATATGTGAAAATGCTAACAGTTTTATCTCCGAGTGAAAACACAGATGAAGAAAAATGACATTGCTTTCAATAGTTATATATCGTTGTTTTTTTTTATTGCAATAACATTAGGCGTTAACACAACAATGGAAGTTTAGTTGGGGGGGGGGCCCACAGTGACCTTCCAGTGAAGATCTGCATACATAGTGGGCATCAGTCACAACAGTATTCACACAACAACTGGAAAGTGATACTGACACTCTCCACATACAAAGCATCCACCAAGTTTCAGATGAAATGCAAGTGAAATGAAATGAAGGGTTTGTTTTTTGGTTTGTTGGGTTTTTTTTTTTTTTTTTAACTACTTTTACTGGGAGATGATGTGTCAGGCACTGTGTTGAGTTCTTCCCGGGGTTATAACATTCATTTAACCCTCTCACCACCCTCAAAGATAAGACTGTTCTCATTGTAAAGATGAGGATGCAGAGGCTTCCAGATAAGCTAAAGTCACTTGCCCAGGGTGGAAAGTTAGGAATTGGAGGAGCCAGGGTTCAAAGTTAGCCTTTCTTCATTAATATTTCCCAAACAGAAGTAACGGAAATGGTTTACTTTTCATCGGCAGTAATATTGGTGAACATTCTCAAATGCATTCAAATGAGCCCAAACTTACAAAACCAGGACTAACCATCTCTGCCTCTGAGAGCCCACACTAAATTCCACCTATCATCTAAAAGGGATTTTTAAAAGCATCAATCTCAAACAGCTATCACAAGCTGAAACATGAAGTCCAAGTTGTGAAAAATGAACACAATTTGCTGGAATTTAGAACAAGTCAATTCAGATTCAACAGTCTATATAGGAAAAGGGAATAGGTTTAAGATGAGGCCAGGCCCAAACTATCCAACTTAGCTTCACTTTGATTTGTTTTTCATTTAATTCTGCTTTCTGAAACTAAATGTAGAAAGAATCCCAAGTTCAATGCAGGAAGAAAGAAATGAAAAGCAGCCTTTCTACATCCTGCCTGCATACCTTCAGTTCATACTTGCAACTTTCTGTCCCAGAGAAACTGCTATTTAGTGTTGTATTCTGGAGACAGCCCTATAGCCCTATAGGGCTATAAGCCTAAAATTGATAGTTTCCTAATTTCTGATTATGGTCGGTTGGGGATTTATTACTGAGAAGCAAAAAAAAAAAAAAAAAGTGAGCAGTCTACCAATCTAACATAGTTCAAAGTGCCAGATTATTACTATATGGCACCTGAAACTGTATCAAAATTAAACACAGGGGCGCCTGGATGACTCAGTCGGTTAAGCCTCTGACTCCTGATTTCTGCTCAGGTCAAGATCTCAGCATCAGGAGCTCTAGCCCCGTGTCTGGCTCTGCACTGGGCGTGAACCCTGCTTGAGATTCACTCTCTCCCTCCCTCTGCCTCTGTCCCTCCCCACCACTCTGCTAACACACTCTCTAAAAAAAAAACAAAAAACAATGACAACAACAACAACAAAAATGGGCACCTGGGTGGCTCAGTCATTAAGCACCTGCCTTCGACTCAGGACATGATCCCAGAGTCCAGGGATCAAGCCCTGCATCAGGCTCCCTGCTCAGCAGGAAGCCTGCTTCTCCCTCTCCCTCTCCCCCTGCTGTGTTCCCTCTCTTGCTGTGTCTCTGTCAAATAAATAAATAAAATCTTTAAGAAATAAAAAATAAAAAGAAACTTAAACAGAGAAACAAGTCAATGCCTTAAAAAGATGTTTTTCTTCCGTTAGTGTTTAATTCCAAGGCAAGTCAAGACCTTAGACCTGTAAGAAATCCTGATCCAAATAAAGGTTATCAAGAGTCATCTTTAGTGAGAAGAAAAGCCTATAGCCCTAAAAATGACAGTTTTCGGATTTCCTTAAAAACAGTGACTGAGCATGACTGATGATAGATGTTAATGAAAATATAATTTCCTAGTGCATAAAGTTCATATGACTCATCCTCACACTGGAAAACTTTCACTTCTAGACCTGTTTGCCTTTTCAGCCCCATCCCCCACACTCTCTCTCCCTGGCCTTTCTCACACTCCTCCTCTCAAGAGGAAATGGCCTCTCCCACTCCTATCTCTACCAGCAGATTTCTACTCATCTTTCAGTGTCTTCCTCAAAAAGCCAAATACTCATTGAAGTCTCTCGCTCCCCCAAATGGTTTTGTTTTGTTTTTTTTTTTTAAGATCATATATTTATTTATTTGACAGAGAGAGAGAGAGAGAAAGCGATCATAGGTAGGCAGAGAGGCAGGCAGAGAGAGGAAGCAGGCTCCCTGCTGAGCAGAGAGCCTGATGCGGGCCTTGATCCCAGGACCCTGAGATCATGACCTGAGCCCAAGGCAGAGGCTTAACCCTCTGAGACACCCAGGCACCCCCCCTCCAATGTTTGTTTGTTTGTTTGTTTTTTAAGATTTTATTTATTTGACAGAGAGAAACACAGCAAGAGAGGGAACACAAGCAGGGGGAGTGAGAGAGGGAGAAGCAGGCTTCCTGCCGAGCAGGGAGCCCAATGTGGGGCTCAATCCCAGGTCTCTGGGATCATGACCTGAGCAGAAGGCAGTCACCCAACCAGCTGAGCCACCCAGGCGCTCCCCCAGTGGTTTTTAACAACGTTCTTTTGTCTATCTCAATAACAATCGGTGACATCTTTCTCTTTGGCTAAGACACTGCTGCAAATCCCTGAACCAAACACGGAGGGGGCCAAGATCACCTCATCTTTGCACTGTCCCCAAAGCCTAGAAGCTGCGTGTACTGCACACAGTCAGCTCCATACTTTTATTTTCTTTTCCTTTTTTTAAGATTTTTACTTATTTATTTGAGAGAGAGAGCATGAGCAAGGGGAGGGGCAGTGGGAGCAGCAGACTCCCTGAGGAGCAGGGAGCCCAACACAGGGCTTAATACCAGGACCCTGAGATCATGACCTTAGCAAAGGCAGACACTTAAACCGACTAAGCCACCCAGGGGCCCCTCCATAAATACTTTTCAATGTAAGTCTTAGGAGACAGTAAAGATGATTTCTATCAGATCCGGCACTGTCTTATAAATATTTATTCATTGATTTAGGAACTGACAAATTGTTAAACAAAACTAACAATTTTACATATAAAATAGCATAGGGGATAAGTGTCTTTCAGCAGTTGGAGATTCAATTCTTACTCTGCTTTTCTGAGCTTCAGTTTCCTGACTTATAAACTGGAATCCTAAAATCTATTTCACTGGGCTGCTAAAATTAAAGAGCACAGTCCCTGGCACAGGGTAAACACTGAAGAAATGGAGCTATGGTTACTGTTACATGAAAATCTCCCTTTGCTAGACAAGTTTTAGGTCCCAATCTAAATAAAATCTGAGAGCACTATTTCCTAGTTTTAGAACTTTATGTCCCCTAAGTCTTCCCTGAAAAAATCTCAAGTCACTGTCCATCAAGTTCCATAACATAACTGGTAGGATACTGACGTTTTACAGCCCAATCAACTGACTCAATTTAATACACACTAAAGTCCTATTTTCTTTTTCACACTCATCGGCAGGAAATAATTCTAAATTTCCATGTAATATACCAGTCGACCTTACAATGGCATCACCAACATGCAGAGCTATTTGTGGCCCTGTACGTATCCAGCACAGAACCATGGAGGCTTTCTGTTCAAGTACAGAAGTAGAAGTACTTTTTAGTTACTGCAATGTTATACGTAAGAGAGGTACACACCCTCTCCCACAGGGTTCCTACCTGGCATGGGCGTGCTGCCCTAGCACTGAGGTTCCTCAAGACACAAGCCCAGCATTCCCCCAGCGCCATGCCAAAAAACCCCAACAAGCTTATGTGAAACAGTACTTACTTGACATTTTCTAAATGAGTATTAAAATTAGCATCTAAAAATATATACAAATAATCACAAAATGCACAGCAAAACAGAGGTAGATTCGGTCTGACAAGCTCTTAAAAGCAGGTAGGCATGCTCCAAGCCCACAGAATGATGCGAACTTCAAAGAAATAATTTTCCATCATTCCCAGGAGGAACTAATATTACAGAAGGTGAAAAGAGGCACAAGTGTATCTTGCTTAAAGAGATGTGTTCTAATAAAATTTCTGTGAAACAAACTAAGTAACTTTTATAATTCCTGCATTATAACCATTCTATTGAAAAAAAAGAAGTGTCCCCTTAAAGTCAGTTTTCCTGAGTCAGTTTCAGAAGCAAATAGTCATTTTCTGATAAAATATTAATACCATACAAAATAATTATATGGTGCTAATTAAAAGTACATTAAGGATAAACTTTAAAAGTGCACAGTAGCGGCGCCTGGGTGGCTCAGTTGGTTAAGTGACTGCCTTCGGCTCAGGTCATGATCCTGGAGACCTAGGATCGAGCCCCACATCGGGCTTTCTGCTCCGCAGGAAGCCTGCTTCTCCCTCTCTCACTCCCCCTGCTTGTGTTCCCTCTCTGGCTGTGTTTCTCTCTGTCAAATAAATAAAATCTTAAAAAAAAAAAGTGCACAGTAAAGGGCACCTGGGTGGCTCAGTGGCTCAAAGCCTCTGCCTTCGGCTCAGGTCATGATCTCAGAGCCCTGGGACTGAGTCCTGCATCGGGCTCTCTGTTCAGCAAGGAGCCTGCTTCCTCCTCTCTCTGCCTGCCTCTCTGCCTACTTGTGATCTCTTTCTGTGTCAAATAAATAAATAAAATCTTTTTTTAAAAAGTGCACAGTAAAAAATATGGTAAGTTCTGGTTTTCATATTATTTCCACAAGGTAATGCTTAAGGCAATTTAGCTAAGTTCTTTACCTGAAACCTGAGCCTTTATAACTTAAAAACTTTTCACTGTTACCTTAACTGTACTTTCCCCTACCAAATTAATCAGCTGCCCACTTTCTGGACACAATTGCTGACAACACCTATCGTCCCTTCTTGTTGAGGAAATCGGACCACGTAATGAATGAAGTTAACAGTACTGATCTCACAGGGACTCCCAAAGTCCTTCCTCTGGGCTCCCACAGAAACGGCACCCATCTCCAGAGTGGGAGTTCTCACACTGCAGCCACATGCCTGAGGCCTTTCTCCCCTTCGATAGAGGGCATAGAGTAGGCATCTTTCTACAACTAGCGCGAAATCAGTAGGGACTCAATAACTAAATGTTATCAAGCAGCTTGCCTATACTGATAGGCCTGTTTTCAAGCAAATAGTTGGGATGGGTGGGTTCCCTCCGGGAAGGCAGAAGTGATTAAAGTAGTACTAGTGAGCCCGACAAAGCACCTTTCACTGTCAGATGGGAGTTGATTGCCAAAATTTAGATCTAATGCCCAAGAGCTGAATATTTTCGTTGGTGTGGTGTCAGAGGATAACCAACTTCTGCAGACACAGACTTCGGCTTGCTGTGCCAGAAAGAGGGAGCAGGGGGTTCTGCATGAACGCCTACCCGTCAGGTCCCAGGTCCTCATCTGCTCATGATCACATGGCCTTTGATTCTTCGGGCCTCAGTTTCAGAGAAATGTCACGTATTTCACCTGTCTGTCAGTATCAGCGAAAGGGGTGTGGTAAAGTCCCGTCTTCTTTGGCACCTCCAGAACCGGTCCACTTCTCTCCATCCCAACCACCACCTCCTCAGGCCCAGAGCCCAGCTCTCATCAGACTTCTGCAATAGCCCCCAAACGCTAGCCCCCCTGCATCCTTCCTCACTGCTCGCCAGTAGATTTTCCACAGACAAGACAGGGATTTTTTCCCACAGTACAACACTTATTATATCATAGTCATATATCCTCAATGCTTCAAAGGCAAATTACTGCTCTTGGAAGAAACGCCAGAACCCTTACTATGGCATCCAGGGTCTGCTGGACTTGACGGCCTGGGTCTGCTGACTCCTCCCACTGACGTGAGTGCCAGATCCTACCCGCCAACACACACGGGTCCTCTGCTCTGGCCACACTCATCTCTTTTCAGTTCCTTGAGTATACAGTGTTACCTCCCACATTATCACATCTCCCTGTAATATTCTCTTTTCCACACCCAAATTTGCCCTACTAACTCCTACTTATCTGTCAGATCTCAAGTCACTTCCTTCCCTCACCTCCCACCTGCCGATGCTCTCTCAGCGCACTAAGGGCTTTTCCTCGGGAGTGTATCAGGCGATGGCAGGTTTATTTGCATGACTATTTGAGCCCTGTCTGTCTCCCCCACTAAACCGTAGGTTCTGAGAGGACTGTGATAGTCTTACTCACCAAGAGAAATACAGTATTGGTTTCAAAATTGGAGAGATCTTTCTAAACTCGATAATAGAAAATTGTAAGAGACCAGTGTTTTTAATTGTGTACTTTCAGTGTTTTCCAATATTTCTTCTTTATAAGTATTTCCAAATATTTTAAACATCCTAGCCAGTATGTAAAATCATCAGGATGTGAAACACTGGAAAACTAGTACATTTTTCTAAAACGTAGAAACAAAGGCATTCCACATCCAAAGCTTTTTGCCAGCCTGAACTTAGTCGCCACTTTTTAACACCGTGAAGCATGGCTATCAAATATAAAACTGAACCTCTTATGGGTTTATTTTAAAACCTGGGAAATGATAAAGGGATTAGAGTACCTATGAAGCCATAAGAAAACAATGAAAATGAATGCCAGAGAAGGGATCACAAAACATATGACTGGGGAATTTATGGCTACAAAGTTAGTTACTATAATCTCGTTCAGAGGAAGCTGATTTTTATAAGAAAAAAATCAGTTCTTTAATGGTTCACATTCCAGTCTTAGCAACATTTATTGTGAGCACAAAATTCTGGCATTTGGTTAAGTTGTTCAAAATATAAGCACAAGTAGATTTTAAAGAAAAAAATGGACACTAACACATTAAAAATGCATGTTTTAAAAGCAGAAACAGACTCACAGACACAGAACAATCTGGTGTTTGTCAGAGGGGAGGTGGGTGGGGGAACGGTGAAATAGGGAAGGGAATTAAAAGGTACAAATTTCCAGTTATAAAATGAGACAAGGGGATACAATGTACAGCATACGGAATATAGTTAACAACAGCTAACAACTTTGTATGGTGACAGATGGCAGCTAGATTTATCATGGTGATCACTTCATAATGTGTATAATTGTTGAATCGCTATGTTGTACACCCAAAACTAATATAATATTGTAGGTCAACTAGACTTCAATTAGAAAAAAAGGAAAACAAAAACAAAAAAAATGTGTGTGTGTTGTTCTTTGCCAGGACACAATATTATTGTCCCCAAGTTGGCAGCTTATAGTAGTATGTTGCAGGGGATTCTCCTCATCTGAAAAGTAAATGGCTGGAAAATAAGACCACATCGAGGTCCTCAGGCCTTTCTCGATGGCATCTGAAGTCCCATTCCAGGTGTGAGCCACAGGGGTTAAGTCACACTCTCAAGCTACAGAAAACACTAAAAATTCCGAATCAAAGCAGTAATGCCTCATAGGTTTTCAATGATTAATCTACTTCCTCTGAGGCTTAACCTATCTAACCACTGCCCAAGCCTTGGAGATCAGACCTCTGACAACAGCACTTCGGTTGGAACAACTGCTACCACACCACAAGGGCTTTAAAAAGTCTTGCATGGTAGAAACTGCCCCAACAAGAGAATTTTCTGGCAATTCATATGTTCAGTTAGTATCAATACATGTACCCTAGGTATCCCTAAAAGCAAAGTGGAAAACACTAAGAACAGCAATCAACAAGTACAAAGAACAATCTATGCGCATACTATACAAAGGGAAAATATCCTGAAAGCTAATCAGATCAACAGCTTAAATTCTCCCAAACACAATTTCTCTGATTCTGCGCCTTTCTCAATATTGTTCCGTCCAACTGAAATGTTCTGACCCGTACCTCAGTCTTTAGCCTTCTTTGACACAGCCCTAAAAACACCCATCCTCTTATTGTTAAAGCACTTCCTAATATCCCCTCTAGCACTGATTATTTCTTTTTTTTTGAGAGAGAGAGAGAGAGAGCATGTGAGTGAGCGGAGGGGCAGAGATAGAGAGAGAATCCCAAGAAGACTCCCCACTAAGCACAGAGCCTGACATGGGGCTCGATCTCACTACTCTGAGATCATGATCTGTGCTAAAACCAGGAGTTGGAAGTTGGTCACTTCACTGACTGAGCCACCAAGGCGCCCCTCCCCCCATGTTTGTAAAGGATTTACATAACATATGAAGTAACTTTCTACTTTCTACACTGCCTTCCACACAAATATTTATGGAAGCTCTTAGAACTGCAGGGGCATGGAGTCTGAGTCTCAACCATAGCTTTATGGTAAAGCAATCAATGACCACAGAGCTGAAATGGCTTCACTAAACACTGATTGATCACTCTAAATGGCAAGCCTAGAGATGAACTAAACAAAATTCCTGACCTCAATGACCTCACAGAGGAAAATACAACTGTAAATAACAGGCACCAAAGGAAAAAAGAGATCCACATGGTGATATATGAGGTATAAACAGGTTCCTATCATAACAAAAGAGGGTACCTAACTCAACCTAAAGGTCGGTAGGTAAAGGACTCCTCTGCAGAACTCAACTCAGTTCATGTGACAGTCAAAAACAGAAGGTAGGGAACATTTCTCAACCTCATAAAATCTATCTACGAAAAACCCACAGCGAATATCATCCTCAATGGGGAAAAACTGACAGCCTTTCCTCTGAGATCAGGAACAAGGCAGGGATGCCCACTCTCACCACTACTGTTCAACATAGTGTTAGAAGTCCTAGCAACAGCAATCAGACAACAGAAAGAAATAAAAGGTATTTG
>PITA01019940.1:0-36240 GCA_004023965.1 Spilogale gracilis | reverse complement strand
TTTTTGTTTTTTAAGATTTTATTTATTTGACAGAGAGAAACACAGCCAGAGAGGGAACACAAGCAGAGGGAGTGAGAGAGGGAGAAGCAGGCCTCCCGCCGAGCAGGGAGCCCGATGTGGGGCTCGATCCCGGGTCTCCGGGATCATGACCTGAGCCGAAGGCAGTCGCCCAACCAACTGAGCCACCCAGGCGCCCCTCTAAATTGACTATTGCTTGGACTATTGCTGCCCTAAATTCCATATCTGTCATACTGCTTATGTTCATTTCCAGTAATTCTGTGACCGAGGTTGCAGTCTCAGGGTTCTTTTCTGTTGGATGTTCCTTCTCCAAGTCATTGTGGAGAGGAGTGGTTGAGGGGGTGTATGGCTAGATATATCAGCCACTTTCTAGGTGGATTGGTCGTTGGGAGGTTTTGGAGAAACCAGAGTTCACCACCGAAAAGGGAGGAGGAAGAAAAAAGAAAATGGAACAGAGGAAGCAAGAAAAGACACCCCTGCCAGAACGGGGCCTGGTGATAGGATTTATATGGTACAAAACTGTTACAGGTAAAGAAAAGGGTTATCAAGGGTAAATGAAGAGATCAAAAAGTGAAGTCCAACCTATATGATCCCCAAGAGCAGTATTTATATAATATGGAAGCAAAGACAATTACACAGATACACTGACAAACTAGAGTGGGATGGTGAGGGCAGACACTCCTTGTGGGCAAGGAATGCGTTTCAGATGCTCCCGAGTTTGTCTGTTGTTATTGTTGGAGGAGCCCACTTTCAAAAGATTTAGGGGGCTTAGAACCGATTGAATATAGGGGTAGTATTGAATAGGGATGTGGGATTGACTTGAAACTTGTATCTACATGTACACGTAAAAGAGAGAATAAATGAAAGAGGAGAGACGAAAGGGAAAAACAGGGGGAGCGAATAGGGAAACAATAGCAACAACAAAAACAGAAAATACAGGAGTGTGTTTGAAAAAATTTCAGGGTAAAAAAGAGAAAAAAAATCAAAAAATTAAAATAGAAAAAAATAAAAAATAATAAGAAATAAAAAATGTTATGGGGTGTTGTATTGGGTATCACGTTGTGATAAGAAAGGTGCTAAAAATTGAAAGAAGAAAAACCATAAAAAAAAAAAGAAGAAAAACCATGAGAATGTATTTTTAAGCTTAAAGTGGAAGCTTTAAAAGTAAAAATAGAAAAAAGTTTAAAAAAGTAAATGAGGTGGAAAACTGTATGATTGTGGTGTAGGGCTTTTGGTACTTGTAGTCCGTGCCAGGAGTTTAATAAATTGCCTTTCCCCCGATTTGGGGTTTTGCATTGGAATGTTGTCCTCCTGAGCTTCTGGCTTGCTTTCTGGGGGCGGGGCGTGCCGTTCCATTTCAGTCTGTCGGAGAAAGATGTCTGCACCCAGACCTCCCTCCCAGAGAGAGCCTCTACACAGAGAGGGGCTCTTTCCAGCCTCCCGGTTGGCAGTCTGTCCCAGCCGGGCTGGTGCAGAGGTTGTATTGATTTCTGCCCCCGCCCCCGCTTGTTGTTTCACTCCTGCACCTCAAAGCCACAACTCCTTTTGGATCGTGCAACTTTGCGCCCTGGGACATGTGGCCTCTCCGGTCCCATGCAAGTCTGTAAAAACGTCTTCCCTGGGGTGCGCAGATCATGGTGTGGAGAGAAATGGGAGAGAAGGGCAGCGGCGTAAAAATAGAATCCACGTTTGCTGCTTTCGCAGCAGCTGCGGAGAAAAAACAGTTTTTAAAAAGTCTCCTTGCCTTGCCCCAGGCTCCGCTGTGTTCCCGTTTCTGTCTGGCCCCGATTCAGTCCGTATTCTGCTGTTATTTCTCACTCACAGAGCACTTTCATTTTGGGGTATTTGTTTTCAATGGTTCAGCTCTCCATGCTTCCTCCCCCACTCCCCTGTCTCTGGGGGCAAACCTCCAGACTCTCTTATTTGTTTCTACGTTTTTGCTGATGTTCCTTGTCTCTCGTGGTGGTCCAGAAGTGCGAAATACCACATTTCAGGCTGATTTCATGGGTGTTCCCGGTGGTCTTGTAGTGTTTTTTTGCTGGAATTTAGCTCTCTTCAGGGAGCTCCCCGAAATGCGGTCACCTGGCCTTCCACCATCTTGACCCTCGGTGGATCTATTTCTAATTTTTGAGGAATCTCATACTGTTTTCCATAGTGTTTGAATCTCTTTACATTCCCACTCATGGTGTACAAGGGTTGCCTTTCCCCACATCCTTGCAGTTCTAGAAGTATCTTTTCTTCCTGATGATAGCCATTGTAACAGCTGTAGATGATATCTCATTGTGGTTTTGCTTTGCACTTCCCTGATGTTTAGTGATGTGGAGAATTTTTTCATGTACCTATTGGCCATTTGGTTGTCTTCTTTCACAGAATGGCTGTTTAATTGCTCTTCCCTTTTCTAATCAGATCAATTGCTCTTGTTGTTGTTGTTGTTGTTGTTGTTGTTGCTGCTTTGTTGAGTTGCATATGCTGTCTGTATATTTTTTGGACATTAACCCTTTATCCGGTATATGGTTTGCAAAATTGTTTCTTTTATTCTATAGGTTGCCCTTTCATTATATTGTTTCACTTGCTGTGCAGAGGCTTTTAAGTTTGATGAAGCTCTATTTGTTAATTGTTGCTTTTGTTGTTCCTGTTTTTGGTGTCATACTCAGAAAATCATTACCAAGATCAGTGTCAGTAAGTTTCTTCTTTACATTTTCTCCTAGGAGCTTATGTATCAGGTCTATATTTAAGTATTTGATCCATTTCAAGTTAATTTAGGTTTGTGGCATAAAAGATAGGGGTCCAATTTCATTCCTCTGTCTATGATTATCCAGTTTCTCCAGCATGATTTGTTGAAGAGACCATTCTTACTCCATTGGGTGTTTTTAGCTCCTTTGTTGAATATTAGTTAACTATATATGTGGGGATGTAATTCTGGGCCCTTTGTTATGTTTCATAGTGTTAGTTTTATGATAGTACCATTATTATTATTATTATTACTATGGCTTTGTAATATAGTTTGAAATCAGACAATGTGATAACAATCCTGGTTCTTTTCCTCCAGGATTGCTTTGGCTGTTCAAGATCTTTTGTAATTTTAGGAATTTTTTTTCTGTTTTATGAACAAGGTCATTGTTGTTTTGATGGGGATTGTGTGGACAGTTTTATTTTTTTTTCCCAGTGTTCCAAGATTCATTCCCCATTGCCCACACCCACTGCTCCATGCAAAGGCAAACTCGAAATGAATGAAAGACCTCAATGTGAGGCAGGAATCCATCAAAATCCTGGAAGAGAACATAGGCAGTAACCTCTTTGACATCGGCCACAGCAACTTCTTTCAAGACACATCTCCAAGGCAAAGGAGACAAACGCAAAAATGAACTTCTGGGACTTCATCAAAATAAAAAGCTTCTGCACAGCAAAGGAAACAGTCAACAAAACAAAGAGGCAACCCACAGAATGGGAGAGGATATTTGCAAATAACACTACAGACAAAGGGCTGGTATCCAAGATCTATAAAGAACTACTCAAACTCAACACCCAAAAAGAAGATGAACGCATCAAAAAATGGGCAAGAGACATGAAGAGGCACTTCTCCATAGAAGATATACAAACGGCTAACAGACACATGAAAAAATGTTCAGCGTCACTAGCTATCAGGGAAATTCAAATCAAAACCACTCTAAGATACCACCTTACACCAGTCAGAATGGCCAAAATTAACAAGTCAGGAAACAACAAGTGTTGGAGAGGCTTTGGAGAAAGGGGAACCCTCTTACACTGTTGGTGGGAATACAAGCTGGTGCAGCCACTTTGGAAAACAGTGTGGAGATTCCTTTAAAAATTAAAAATAGAGCTACCTTATGACCCTGCAATTGCACTACTGGGCATTTACCCCAAAGATACAGATGTAGTGAAAAGAAGGGCCATATGTACCCCAATGTTCATAGCAGCAATGGCCACAATCAGCAAACTGTGGAAAGAGCCAAGGTGCCCATCAACAGATGAATGGATAAAGAAGATGTGGTACATACATACAATGGAATACTATGCCTCCATCAGAAAGGATGAATATCCAACTTTTGTAGCAACATGGACTGGATTGGAAGATATTATGCTGAGTGAAATAAGCCAAGTAGAGAAAGTCAAGTATCACATGGTTTCACCTACTTGCAGTGCATAAGGGGTAACCTAGAGGACAGTAGGAGAAGGAAAGGAAATGGGAAGTAGTGTAATTTGGAGAGTGAAACATGAGAGACTTTGGACACAGAAACAAACTGAGGGACTTGGAGGGAGGGGGTAGGGAGATGGGAGAACCTGGACAGTTTAACAATATTAATTCTTCAAACACATGAACATGGCATCTTTTTCCATTTGTTTGTGTCTTCTTCAGTTTCTTTAAGCATAATTTTATATTTGTTGGGAAGATATTTCACTTCCTTGACTAAATTGACTCCTAAGCATTTTATTGTTTTTGGTGTTATCATGAATGGGGTTGTTTACTTTATTTCTTTTTCATGTGTTCATTATTGGAATATAGAAATGCAACTGATTTCTATATGTTAATTTTGTACCTGCAACTTTCATTAAATTATTGATTAATTCTAACAGGCTTTTTTTGGTAGGTTTTGGGAATTTTCTATACAAAATTATATCCTCTGCAAATATCAACAACTTTATTTCTTCCTTCTATTTGGGTGCCTCTTATGTCTTTGTCTTGCCCAGTTGTTTTAGCTAAAACTTACAATACTATATTGAGTAGGAGTAATGACAGAAAACATCTTTGTCTTGCTCCTGATCTTAGAGGAAAATTTTTTGATTTTTTTTCTGTTGAGTATGATGTTAACTGTGTGTTTTCATATGTGGTTCTTATCATGTTGAGTAATGTTCCTCCTGTGCCCAATCTGCCAAGGATTTTTATCATGAGAGAATATTGTATTTTTTCAAATGCTTTATCCTCATCAATTGAGATGACCATGTATTTTCATCTTTCATTCTATTAATGTGGTGTATTACATTTATTGATTTGCATCTGTTTAACCATTCTTTCATCTTAGGGATAAACCCACTTAAATTCAGTTTGCTAATATTTTGTTGAGAATTTATCTGTCTTTATTAATCAGGAATATTTCTCTACAGGTTTTTTTTTCCTTATAGTCTTCTCATTTCATTTTAGTAACAAGTAATTCTGGTTTCATTGAATGAGTGTAGAAATGTTCCCTCTTCACCTTTTTGTAAGAGTTTGAGAAATATTGGCATTAATTTTTTCTTTAATTGGTAGAAGCCTCCAGTGAGGTCATCTGGTCCTGTGGTTTTCTCTGTTAGGAGATTTTTGATTACTAATGCAATCTCTTTACTCATTATCCTTTGGTTCCAATTTTCTGTTTCTTCCTGATTTGGGTCTTTGTAGATTGCGTGTTTTTAGAAATTATCCACTTTTCTAGGTCATGTAACTTGTGGGCTTGTAATTGTTCAAAGTAGTTTCTTATGATCCTATATATTTTGTAGTGTCACTTGTAATATGTCCTCTTTCGTCTCTAATTTTATTTGCATCTTCCCTCTTTCTTAGTCTAAAATTTTGTCAATTTTATCTTCTAGAAAAATGAACTCTTAGTTTCTTTGATCCTGTCTTTTGTAGGGTTTTTGGGGGGTGGGGGGTCTTTCATTTATTTCCACTCTGGTATGTATTATTTTCTCCCTTCTGCTAATTTTGGGCTTGATTTACTCTCCTATTTCTAGTTCCTTAAAATGTAAAGTTATGTTGTTTATTTGAGCTCTTTCTAATTTCTTGATATACACATTTATGATTATAAACATTCTGCTCAAAGGTGCTTCTGCTGGATCCCACAAGTTTTGATATGTTGTATTTATATTTTGTTTGTTTGAGATTTTTTTTATTTCCCTTTCCACTTCGGCTTTGACTAACTAGTTGTTCAAAAGTGTGTATTTTAGTTTCCATGTGTTTATAGATTTTCAAGCTTTTGGAGTTTATTTTTAATTCATATCATTGTGATTAGAAAAGATGTTGATATGATTTTAATATTCTTTTTTAAAGCTTTTATTTATTTATTTGACAGAGAGAGAGAGGTATCACAAGTAGGCAGAGAGACAGGTGGGGGGGGAAGACTCCCTGCTGAGCAGAAGGCCTGATGTGGGGCTCGATCCCAGGACCCTGGGATCCTGACCTGAACTAAAGGCAGAGGCTTGGCTTAACCCTCTGAGCCACCCAGGTGCCCCTTATTTTATTATTCTTAAATTTGCTAAGATTTGTTTTGTGTCCTATTATATGATCTATTCTGGATAATATTTCATGTGGTCTGGAAAAGAACATGTATTCTCTCTTATTGGATGGAATGTTTATATATATATTAAGTCCATTTGGTCTGGAGTATGATTCAGTTCCAATGTTTCCTTGCTGATTTTTGGATGATCTATCCATTGTTGACAGTGGCATATTGAAACCCCCTGTTATTTTTGTATAGTTGTCAACTTCTCCCTTCAGATGTTACTCTTTGCTTAATAAATCTGGATGCTTTAATGTTGGATATGTATATATTTATAATTATTCTCTCTTTTTGATGACTTTATCATTGTATAATGACCTTTTCTGTTTCTTGTTATCATTGCTGGCTTAAAGTCTATTTTGTCTGATATAAGTATGGCTATCCCTGCTATCTTTTGGTTGCTACTTATGTGGAGTATCTTCCACCCTCACTTTGAGCCTATGTGTATTTTTAGAGCTGAAACAAATCTCCTGTAAGCAGCAAATAGTTGGGTCCTCTCTTTTTATCCATCTACCCACTACGTGTCTTTTGATTAGTTAATTCAATCCACTTATAATTAGAGTGGTTATTGATATGTATGGCCTTATTACTGCCATCTTATTGTTTGCTTCCTTGTTGTTTTGTATCTCCACTGCGTTTTTCTATTTTGTTTTGTTTCCATTTATGCTTATCTTTGCAAAGTGGTAGTTTTCCATGATGGTATGCTCAATGTCCTTTTCTTTATGTTTTGTAAATATACTCTAGATTTTTGCTTTGTGGTTACATAAGACATCTCAGAGATAAAGCACTCAACTTATCTCAATTGTCTATAAAGCCTCCATCCTTTTACTCCACCCTTTTATATTTTTAATGCCACAATTTGCTTTTTTTATGCTGTGAGTTCATTAACAAATTATGATAGCCATAGTTATTTCTATGCTTCCTTTAACCTTTATACAATAGTTAAGTGGTTAACATCCCATTCTAATTTAGAATTACAGTTTTTCAATTCTGTCTATCACTTTTACCAGAAGGTTGTGTGCTTTTACATATTTTTATGCCACTGATTAACACCCTTTCATTTCAACTTCAAGAGCTTCTTCAGCATTTCTTGTAAGGTCTAGTGGTGGTGAACTCCCTCAGTCTTTGTATGGCAAAGTCTTTGGTTCTCCATCATATCTGAAACATGACTTTGACAGAAAAGTATTTTTAGCTGGTAATTTTTCTTTCAACTCTTCAAATACATTATTCTACTCTGTACTGATCTGTACAGATTCTGCTGAGAAATTTGCTGATAGCTGGATGGGAGTTCCTTTGTAAGTTTCTTTATTTTGCCCCAGATGTCTTTAAGATTTTTTTCCTGTCTTTGATTTTTAAATTTCAATAAAATGTCTCTTGGATAAGGTCTTTTTACCTTGAGATAATGGAGTAATCTATTAGCTTCATGGACTTGCCTGTCTTGAAACAGACTTGTCTGTCCAGATTACTTCCCAGGTTTTGGAAATTCTCATATATTATTTCTTTAAATAAACTTTTGCCCTCTCCTCTCTCTCTTCTCCTTCTGTCAATTACTATATGTCCTTTTCTGGTCATGTCTGATAGTTCTCATAAGAGCTTCTTCACTTAAGTCTAAAATTTCTATCCTTTTCTGATTTATTTCTCTCTTCCTATCCTCCAAGTCATTTATTCTTTCTTCTATCTGGTCTGCCTTGTTGCTGATGCTCTGTATTGCATTTTCATATCCCTTATTGAATTCTTCAGCAAGAAGAATTCAAATTCTTCAGAATTGGTTTCATTTTATCATTTAAAGTTCTTTGGTAAAGAACTTTTCTGTTCATTAATTTTATTCCTGAGTTCATTGAATTGTCTGAGTCTTCTTGTAGTTTGTTGAATTTCTTCATAACAGCTATTTTGAATTTTTTGTCAGTTCAATCACAATATCCCACAACATTTAGTTTGGTTGCTGTATAACTATCAATTTCCTTTTGTGGTACTGTATTCCCTTGGCTTTTCATATTGTTTGGTGTGTGCTTTTACTTTTGCATTTGAAGTAACAGACGTTTTTCCTTAATTAAGAATTGATATTTACTTTGATTAACAGTCTAGCAATTAGAAAACTTTCTTTTGTATCCCAGAAGGTGGCACTATCACTCAAGTTTGTGTTTTCTACCAAGGGAGCTGGCACACCTAGATAAATTTAGAAGTCTTCACAAGGAACTAGCAGAAGAATAATGAGAGACGTTGACCTAGAACCTGGGGCTTTGGGAGAGGTCCATGGGCCCAATAGACAGATCCTCCAGTAGGGTACTCCCAGAGGTCTGTGAGTGGACTTCCTGCTGAAATACCATATAGAACAGCAGGAAATTATTTCCTTTGATGTCCCTTGATATTCTGTCTTCTTTCTTCTTTTTCCTCTCCCTACCTCCAGTCAGATGTCCCTCCTTAGAAATTCAGGTGCTTCTGGAGATAAACAGATTCCTCCAGCTGCAGCCTGCACAAATTGTTAGCCAGGCAGTCACTCACTATTTTTACTTTCTACTTACTCTCCTGGAGAGGGTGCTTCTGATGCCACCAGAAGTCCAGCACTTTGCACTGATTGCCCTAAGGAATGGAGCTAACCTAGTGAGTCCCTCCCTCTCCTCTGCTTCAAAACTTATCTCTATCCTGCTCTGTGGACATGCCAGATTCCTTTGTCAGGTCGTCTGGAACTCCATAAATTCTCTATTAACCATAGATGTCTGCCCAGTTTTGCACTGTCGAAATTCCTTTTTCCTCCATAGCAGCAAGTGGGAGTAAGGAAGGCTTACTAACTGCCTCCAACTGAGGCCTGTCTGCTTGCTTTCAGATGCATAGTGAGAAAAACTCCCAAGTGCCCTGTATAATGTGCAGAGGCATTTAGGTTCCTTATGGATGCCCAATTAGTTGTAAATCAAAGGCAAAAGACAAAAGGAACCACCATATTGCTGATGTCACTCCTCCATTCAACTTATGATTGTCCTTAAATCTAAAGTGAGGCTCTTGTAAGGAACATGTAGTTGGATCATGTTTTTTAATCCATTTTTAAAAAATATTTTACTTATTTATTTAACAGAGAGAAACACAGCTACAGAGGTAATGCAAGCAGGGGGAGTGAGAGATGGAGAAGCAGGCTTCCTGCTGAACAGGGAGCCTGATGTGGGGCTCCGTCCCGGGTCTCCAGGATCATGACCCAAGCCAAAGGCAGTTGCTTAACCAACTGAGCCACCCAGGCACCCCCTTTTAATCCATTTTTAATCCATTTTGCCAACTTTTACTTTTTGACTGGAGAGTTAGATCATTTAAATTTAAAACAAAATTATTTATAAAAGAAACCTCTACTGCCATTTTACTTTTTTTCCATATTTCTCATATCACTCTCTGTCGCCTATTTCCTTCATTATTGTCTTCTGTTTACATGAGATTTTTTGTAATGACATTTCAAACTTTTCTCCCTTCCTTTTGTGTATATTTTATACATATTTTGTTTGTGAGTTCCATGGGGATTACATATAATATCCTAAAGTTATGACAATCAAGTTTGAGTTCATATCAATTTAATGTCAGTCGTATAAAAAATTCTACTCTTTTTTTTAAAAAAAACTCTACGCTTATATAGTTCCACATTATTGGTGTCACAAATTATGTTTACACATTGTGTGCCCAATTGACATGGATTATTATTTTATGTATTTGTCCTTTAAATCTTGAAGAAAATGAAAGGCAGAGTTCTAAGTTAGAATTACAATATTTATATTCATATCTGCCATGTATTTACAGGTAAATATACACAAGTCATATCTTCATGTGATTACTATTTACTGTCAAGCATACTTGCATTTCAATCCAAATGGCTTCTTTTAGCATTTCTTATAGGCCAGGTCTGGTTGCAACAAACCTCTCAGCTTTTGTTTATCTGGACTATCTTAATTTCTCTCTCATTTTTGAAGTACAGTTTTTATTTTCAGCTCTTCAAAGAAATCACTCCACTGCCTCTGACCTCCTTCTGCTGAGAAATAGGCCAGTAATCTCATTTAGGATGTAGTATACATAATGAATCAGTTTTATTCTTCTGACTTTCAATATTCTCTTTTGTCTTTGAAGTTTGATTAGACGGTATCTCCATGTGGGTCTCTTTGAGTTTCTATTACTTGGAATTATTGAGCTTCTTTTACTTGTACATTCGTTTCTTTCATCACATTTGGGGAATTTGACCATTATTTCTTCAAATAATCTCTTTTTGCCACTCTCTTTTTGTGAGATTCCCATATTGCAAACATCTGTCAGCTTGATGGTCCCTTAGATTCATTCACTTTTCTTTACTTTTTTTTTCTATTCCCATGCTCATAATTTCAATTGTCCTATCTTCAAATTCACTAATTCTTCTGCCTGCTCAAATCTCCTGTTGAACTCTAATGAATTTTTCATTTGAGTCTGGTATTTTTCACTTCCACCTTTATCATTCATATTCTCATTTTGTTCATACATTGTTTTTCTGATTTCTTTCAATTCTTTGCTCATGTTTTCCTTTAGCTCTTTTGTTTTGAATTTTCTGTCCAGCAAGTCTTATTTTGAGCTTCTTCAGGGAAAGTTTCTATTTCTTTTCTTTGAACATGTCATGTTTTCCTGTTTCTTTGTATGAACTGTGACTTTTTTTCTTGAAAATTGAGTCTTTGAATATCACAGTGTAGTATATCTAGATTTCAGATTGCCCTGCTCTGAGTTCCTTATTTCTTTGTGATTGTTAAAAACTGTGTTAGTTCTCTAGTTTTGAGACTTCCAACACATATTTGCAAAGAATAGTCCTCTCCTATGTGGTCATTGAAGTCTCTGTCCTTTTAGCTGTGTTCAGCTAGTGCTGTGGCAGAGAAGTTCTTGAATGACAAGAGTTCTCCCAGTCTTTGATAGTTGGCTCTGTATTGTGGAACATCTTCAACACCTAGTTATGCTTGCTTTGAGCATAAGAATCAGCCCAAGGTAAAAGCTTGATGTCTTTTCATGTTTATTCTGAGTCTGTGTCTTGCCTAGGCATGCATTTCAATTTCTAGTTTTCCTTGTATACACAACTGCTTTTGAATGCCCTAATTTCCAAAGAGTCTCACCCTAGCCTCTTCCCCACGCATTAGATTGTCTAATTTATGTGTCCTCCCCATGATCTCTTACCCCTAGGATCAATCTATGATCTGTATTCACCTTTTCATTCTGAGGAGAACTGCTCACAGTTTTTCTGGGTTAGGCAAATCAAAGATGAGCACCTTACATTAGTCTTTTGAGTATCTCTCCAAGTAGTTTAGAATAGACATGTACAATAATTTCCTAATAAAGTCTGCACTGATCCATCCAGTTTAAGGGAAGGAACTGGGAACTGGGCTACTGCTTCTTCAAGACTAAGACTGCCACCATGCTAGGGAAAGGCTTGGGTGAGAGTAAGTAAAAATGACACAAAACTTGTCATGCTGAATATGGCTTTTTTTGATTGAATGTTTACTTGGTGTCTGCAACAATGACTAATTTTCAAGGCTCTGACATAGTTGATTGAGATGATTTTTGTTTGTCTGTTTCAATATTTATGTGGGGGAATAAGAGCTTGGAGCTTTGTTGTTCATAATTTTGCTAATATCAATCCTTCTCTCAATTCTTTATTTTTTAATATTTTTATTTATTTATTTGACAGAGAGAAACACAGCCATAGAGGGAATACAAGCAGGGGGAGTGAGAGAGGGAGAAGCAGGCTTCCTGCCAAGCAGGGAGCCCAATGTGGGGCTTGATCCCGGGTCTCCAAGATCATGACCTGAACCGAAGGCAGTTGCTTAACCAATTGAGCCACCCAGGTGCCCTCAATTCTTTTTAAATTTTACTGCTTTCATTCACATTTCTTGAACTTCTGGTCAAGAAACTAAATACAGAAATTTGCCAATTTACTTATATTGTTTTAGTTTATTGGATTTTCATCACTCTGGCTTTCAGATGATATCATCCAACATGTTCTATATTCCCACCAGCTTCCTGTCAACCACAATCCAATAAAACTTTTCACTGTCCTTTAATTCTCAATTCTCTATTTAAAGCTTTAAAAGAATAACATGATCAATCACAGTGTTTCCCCAGTCTCTGTCCTGTCCTTTTAATGGTCTCACCAGCATCTATCCCAGAATCAAAACCATGTATTATAGCTATTTGGGTTTTTAATGAATCATAAATTAAAGTTCCTAAGTCATGAAATCTCCTCAGGGATTGCAGTCAGCAGATGCCTTGCAGATGCTAGAAGCTTTAAAAGTCAAAGAGATAATTACTGATGGCTTTTTAACTGACATAGATGCATTCATTCCCCAAATTCCATTAAAGGAAGAATTTTGATTCCTATTTAATGTTTTAGATGGAATTTTACCTATGGCAGTGAAAACCAGGAGATGATTTACATGAAACGTGAAAGCTTTGAAATCAAACAGACCAATATTCAAGTTAACACTTAAAAATTAAGCAAATTGCTTAACTGCTATTAAACTCTGTTTCCTCATCTGAAAAAAAATAAAATAAAATAACAACTGCCTTGCAGTGGATACTAATACTGAATAAAAAGTTTCCTTCACTAGAAAAAAAAAAAAAAAAGAATGTAGCCTAGACTATGAACCTTTTCCCTAAAGCTACTAATTCTAACTTTATTTATTAAAGAGGTATAACATGGAGGCCAAACTGTTGGTTTATATTCCTTTCTCCTTTCCATATGCTATAGCATGATTTAAATGTGATACAACAAGGTATTTTTGGAAGATGAATGAAGGAACCTACTAGGAGAATCTTTGTATGGGGGTTCAAGAAGCTTCTTAGAAAGATTCCTTCATATGGGAAGAGGGAACCAATATCTAAATATGTGGCCCAAATTTAATGAGTACAAATCAGAAAGTATGGGTTTCTTTGAGTATGACATAAGGATATATGCTACTCAAGTTGTCCTCCACTCTGCTCCCTCCACTCAGGGAGAGATGAATGAAATAAAAGGGAAGTAGAAATAAGAGCTATTTCACTCAATTTCCTTGGGACATCAAAGACACAAACCACTTTATTTTATACTTGAGTTGACATTATAAAATGCAAGTTAAGGAGAGAAATTCTACCCCACTTTGTCACATTGTAAGACTGGCAACTTAAGAATGCACTTGCACTGGATCCTGCTCATCACAAACACAAACAACAGACTGAAAAATAATACAATGCCCAAAGGCACATCTTTCATCTGAGATTTGGTGCCTTTCTAGCAAAACATGACCCCCTCACGATGTGACACCACACAGGTGAATGCACACTTTTTCCATCTCCTGCCCAACATCTTCAAAACAAAAATTGGCTGTGTCCAAATTCTGTGACTACCTATGGATTGTATTATTGCCCACAGCTGGGTCAACACTGCCTTTGCATGCAGAGGTAAATTAATAAGGAGAATGCTTAGGTATGATAAAGAACATACTTTGAAAAGTTAATTCACCTTTTCAGTCCTTCTTTAGCATAAAAACAACTGATTCCTGCATAGCAAGATCAATTCCCAGTTCCACCCCATATTGCTAAGAGTCCATATTCTTGTTTGTGTGTGTGTGTGTGTGTGCCTGCTCATGGTTCCTAAGCGATCCACATATAACCAGACTATTCACCATAATTATTGAGAAACTACATGGTGGATGAGAAATATTTTGCAACATTAAATAATTTATATTACTCTTAAATTTATGGATGTTTGTTTAGACATAAGATGCATAAAGCATAATACCTTTTTTTACATCAACAAATACATGGGCACTGTGAATTGTCTTATGTTTACAAAAAATAAGTATAATGAAAATTTATGATGTAAGATACTTTAAATTTTTATTTAAATTCAATTAGCCAACATACATGTAGAATTCAATAATTCATTAGTTGTGTATAACATCCAGTGCTCATCGTGTCACATGCTCTCCTTAATGCCCATCACCCAGGTACCCCATCCCCGCAACCACCTCCCCTCCAGAAACCCTGTTTGTTTCCTGTGGTTAAGAGTCTCTCATGGTTTTTCTTCCTCCTTGATGACTTTCCATTTGGTTTTCCCTCCCTTCCTCTATGACCTTCTGTGCTGTTTCTTATGTTCCACATATGAGTGGAACCATATGATAATTGTCTTTCTCTGACTGATTTATCTTGCACAGCAAAATACCCTCCAATTCCATCCACAATGATGTAAATGGTAAGCATTCATCTTTTGATGGCTGAGTAATATTCCATTGTGTAATATATATATTGAGTGCTCCCCTTTCTCTGCATCCTCACCAACATTTGTTGTTTGCTGACTTGTTAATTTTAGCCATTCTGACTGGTGTGAGGTGGTATCTCATTGTGATTTTGATTTGTAGTTCCCTGATGTCAAGTGTTGTGGAGCATTTTTTCATGTGTCTATAGTCATTTGTAGTCTTCTTTGAGGAAATGTTGTTCATGTCTTCTGCCCATTTCCTGACTGGATTACTATTATTATTATCAGTATTTGGTTGTTGTGACACAAAATCAGACACATAGATCAGTGGAACAGAACAGAGAACTCAGAAATGGACCCTTAACTCCATGGTTAAATAATTTTTGACAAAGCAGGAAAAAATATCCAGTAGAAAAAAGACAGTTCTTCAATGAATGGTGCTGGGAAAACTGGAGACTCGACCATTCTCTTACACCATACACAAAGATAAACTCAAGTGGATGAAAGACTTCAATGTGAGACAGGAATCTATCAAAATCCTAGAGGAGAACACAAGCAGCAACCTCTTTGACCTTGTCCACAGCAACTTCTTGTTAGTCATATCTTCAAAGGGAAACAAAAACAAAAATGAACCATCGTGACTTCATGAAGATAAAAATCTTCTGCACAGCAAAGGAAACAGTCAATAATACTAAAAGATAACCTGTGGAATGGGAGAAGAGGTTTGCAAATGCTATATCAGATAAAGCGCTAATATCCACGATCTATAAAGAACTTATAATACACAATTGTTAAACTGTGGAAAGAGCCAAGGTGCCCTTCAACAGATGAATGGACAAAGAAGATATGGTCCATATATACAATGGTAATAATAAGCCTCCATCAGAAAGAATGAATACCCAACTTATGCTGAATGAAATAAGCCAAGCAGAGAAAGTCAAATATCATATGGTTTCACTTACTAGTGGAGCATAAGGAGTAACATGGAGGACAGTAGGAGAAGGAAAGGAAATGTGAATAGGCATAAATCAGGGATGGAGATGAAATGTGAGAGACTTTGGACTCAGAAACAAACTGAGGGTTTTGGAAGGGGGGATGGGCAAACCTGGTGGTAGGTACTGAGGGCACATATTGCATGGAGCACTGGGTGTGGGGCATAAACAATGAATCTTGGAACACTGAAAAAATAAAATAAAGTTTTTTTAAAAAGACCTCATGATACAATATTTTAAAATCAAATTTAGCTTTTTTCAATATAAAATTGGATAGTCATTTTTTGAAATTTGTATTTTACATCCTAACTTAAATTTTTAATATTTTTAATTAATAATTTTTAATAGTTTGAAAGAAAAATGATTTTTCAAAAACATGAAAGTCATGCTAATTAAAAATTAGAATTTTATACTTGTTTTAATTTATATTTTTATAAAAATCTTTTCATTTTAATCATTTAGATCATTACTGTCAATTACGTCAACACAAATTACTGTCAACACAAACTATATAAAAATCTCTATTACATCTCTATAATTAGTGACTTTGCTAAAATGAAGCAAGAAAAATTTCATTTTATATGACAAATATACACTAATTTTGTATATATTATCTTGCTATTTATTAAGACATCTACAGCACTACCAGATATGTGGAATAATAGTTAAATTCATCTTTGATATTTTGCCTTTAGTCATATAAAAATTGTAGCTTTATATATATTTTTATTTTGTCATTATGAAGATATTTATGAAGATAGAATAATAGATTATGGGATGTCTGGGTGGCTCAGTTGATTGGGTGACTGCCTTTGGCTTGGGTCATGATCACAGGCCTGGCACCAAGTCCTGTATCAGACTCTTTGTTCAGCAGGGAACCCTCTGCCTTCTCTGCCTGCTGTTCCCCTGTTTGTGCTCTCTCTCTCTGTCTTTGACCAATAGATTTTTTAAAAGAATAGAATATAAACATTTTTCACTCTTTACTAGTTTGAATTATAGCTTTCAATATTACACATGTCAAATGTGAGCTTCAACTGTTATAGCAGCTTGGATACAGGGACCCAAAGACTTCTAAACTCCAAGACAATAGGGCTCACACAGTTCTGGCAGCCACAGGAGAAATTTCCCTGAAAGCCGGAGCAGAAAACTGGGAAGTGGAAGCCACCTGGTAGTTCAAAAAGTCATATCCCAGTACATGATCCCCAGGATCCCCAGAAACAGCCAGGAGAAATAAGGATAAACTAGAATGAATGTCTTAATTGTGTGCAGATGCATACAGGAAAATATTCTTGGGCTTCTCTATGATTTATTTTTACACAAAGACCACGTAGCCTGAAAAATCTTGAATTACGTAAGAAACAAAAAGTCTATCTCCTACCCCAAACCTCCAGAATAATATGCTTTGCAAACATTTAGAAGGATCTTAATTCTGCTGTAATAAGCATCTTAGTATTCTGATAACCACAAAGAGAAACCCACTAAAAAACCAATTCAGCTGAGCCACACAAACTACAAGAAAGGAAGCTATAAGCATAAGCCATGAGATAAAAAAAAAAAATTACTAAAGTTCTTGGGGTCTTGGTAGCATCTATAGGGTAATCCCCTTGGAGGTGATCAGTCATTACAAATACAGAACAAAACCAGAGTAAACTCCTGAGAATTATCTATGTAAGACCCAATAGCTATTAGGGATAACAAAACAATCATTTACAGGAAGCCCAAGTAAAATACAATAGCATCCAAAGCAAGATATCTTGTGGGTAGTTGACTGGCAAACACTCTCACCACAGTAAGGGATCTGTTGGTTTGATGGCAGCTCACAAGACAAAGGCAAAGCTAGACCATTTAAAGGCCACACATCACTCCACATTATTAATCACTGAAAAGTCAGTCCCTAGTTGTCCTCTGGCTCTTCTTGCCATATACACATTGATCTAATTTGTTTGAGGGAAAGTGTTCTAGATCACTCACACTGACCATGAAATATTGCGTTCAGTACAAAATGTTCTCTAGGAATCTTTTTTTGTTTGTTTGTTTGCCTATAAGATCTAACTAAACTGAAAGTGCCACTAAATTGTCACTAAACAAAAGAGAATAGTTCACAATGAGGCAATCTCAGTTTCCTGATTCCTACAGAGAGAAAATACCTCAAAAATTCTGCCTGGCCTTTTCTGTTCCAAAATTTCCATCCTTTCTAGGGTCTGACAAACATGGGCAACTGGAAATAATTTGTATATTGTAATTTTTGGATTATTAGTTTATCTTAACATTTGGGTGTTTAGTGTTCCTATTGAATTCATAAAATTGCCTGTGTTTGGAGCCAAAAGCGATATTTTTAAACAATATTCTTGAAGCTTAGCAAACATAGAAACCATTACAAAGTGCTTTCATAAGATAGTAGCTCAAATCTTAAGCTTAAGAGGATGTTAATTAATGTGCAGAAATATGTAATAAGAAAGAAAGGAGAGGAGGAAAGAGCGAAGGGAGGGATGGAGGGATAAAGAAAATATTTCACAGGAATAAAAATTCTGTTAAATTGGTATATAAAGTTATAGATGAATAATCTGGCAGGTTTTATTTCATTTTTGTTTTGTTTTGTTTTCCCTAATCATTTGGAATAGCAAAAACATTTGGGGAGGATAAAGATACAGTGGCAACAAAAACTGGAGTAAAATAAAACCACCATAGTTTTCACAAATATTGTTGTAAAGACCAGATTTAATGAAATTTTTTGTAAAGAGCCATGCTATAAATGTGTGACGCTTATAGGTCATTCAGTCTGCTACAACTGCTTAGCTCTGCCATTATACAGTGAAGCACCATAGATGATACGTAAACAAATGAGAGTGACTGTGTACCAATAAAATTTTGATTTTTAGACACCTGAAATTGTAATTTTATGTAACTTCCATGCATCACAAAGTGGTTTTCTTCTTTCATTTTTTTAAACACTAACAGATGTAGAGTCATCAAATTATAGGATCAGTCAAGAGTTGATATAGCCTGCTGGCCATACTAAACAGGAGGTGGTGGCCAGATTTGGCTCAATGGTGGTAAAAACAAGGTCATCTATGGTGCAGGAAAGAACCTAGCCATTCATCGTGTGGGAAAGAGGAAGAGATGGAAATCTCGCTAGAGCATTAACCAGCTATGTCTCCCATAGCAAGAGGTTTGGCATGGTTGGAGAGCTGGACAAGGGAATGGGGACCCAGTCAGGCCAATGTTGGCAGCTAAGGACCATTTTTTCCAAACAGATGTTAGCAGTTCTCCATGTAGTGGCAATACTTCTAGTCCAGCAAAAAGGGTCATCAGTCTGAAATGGAAGCTCTGAGATGCAATGGCTGTAGACCTAGGGGATACACAATGGGAACAGGTTGGAGAGCTGATAAGGTGATCAGGGTATATGCAGTCTAATGGGCTGAGCATCACAGAAGATTCCAGTCCCAGTGGAAAAAAGAAGTATCACTCAGTAATCAGGGAAACAACTCTGTCATCAGGGATGCTCAGAGGCATACCTCACCATGTACCCCATCCTAGTGATCTCTGAACAAGGCTTAGGGCAGAAAGACAAGCTCTGTTCCCACATTGTGGCAGGTATAATGCTCTTTATGTTCTGCCATTATTTCCAGATCAAATAAATAACTTGATAAGACTGAACATAAAATTGAGTCAGTCAATGAAAGGCATAGACTGCCAAGTATCATTTGAGTATGGATTCCAAAATAAAACAACAATTAGCAGAATTGTTTATAAGAAAGATAGCTATCTTCAAGGATACTGGCCCCAACAAGCTTTCTGGATCCTTGAGCAACTTGAAGCTTTAGGACTCTAAGGTGTTGAGATAAGTCATACAAGCTTTTATTTTTTTATTAACATTTAATGCGTTGTTTGTTTCAGGGTTACAGGTAGGTCTGTGATTCATCAGTCTTATACAATTAATCATACAAATTTTAGCTGTGAGATCACAAATCTCACAAATCATTGGGTGCTAACAATACCCAGGAAGTGCTCCACTCTGGGAGGAGGGGTATAAATGGATGTATTTCCTGGATGTTATCAAAAGCAACAATAGCAAGATGAGAAGGACCCAGAACTAATTTTCTGAATGGATATGCAGGTCTCTAAATGTGATGGAGGATTGAAACAGGCCCCATGAACATCAGATGCAAATTCAGAGCCCAGGATGACTTGAGGTCTTATCTAGAGCTCAAAGAGAGAAACTTGTAGCCACAAATAACTAACAGAATTTTCTAATCCACAATTTACTGAGAATATTGTCAATTGATTCATCAACATGAGTTCTCCCCACTTCAGAGGGGAAAATATTGAGCTATGTAAACATCATTTTAGCAGGCACAAGTTGCTGGTCAACTCTAAGATACAGACATCACAGAACAGAGAGCTGCAGATATTTATTAAAAAGAAAATTGTCAAACAAATGAAGATGGAGGATTATCATTATAACAAATAACAGAAAAATGAACAACAATAAAGTCAGAAGGAAGTAGAAACAAAGAAAAATGGAGATATATTGAAGGAACTGTATCGAAAAGAAGGTGTTTATTTTTTAATTAATATTTATTTATTTACTTACTTACTTATTCATTCATTCATTTTTATTAATGTTTGCTTCAGGGGTACAGTTCTGTAATTCATCAGTCTTACACAGTTCAAAGCACTCACCATAACACATACCCTCTCCAGGGTTCATAACCCAGCCACCCTATTCCTCCCCCAGGCCCCCTCAGAAACCCTCAGTTTGTTTCCTGAGATTAAGAGTCTCTTATGTTTTATAGCCCTCCCTGGTCCCATTTTGTTTCATTATTTTCCTTCCTTCCCCCACAACCCTTGCCCTGCCTCTCAAACTCCCCATATCAGAGAGATCATATGATAATTGTCTTTCTCTGACTGACTTATTTCACTTAGCATAATACCCGCTAGTTCCACCCACAGTGTAGCAAATGGAGGATTTCATTCTTTTTTATGGCTGCATAGTATTCCAGTGTGTGTGTGTGTGTGTGTGTGTGTGTGTGTGTGTGTGTGTGTGTGTGTGTGTGAGTGCTATATCTTATTTATCCATTCATCTGTTGATGGACGTCTACGTTCTTCCCATAGTTTGGCTATTGTGGACTTTGTTGTTATAAACATTGGGGTGCATTGTGACCCTTCGGATCACTCCATTTGTATCTTTAGGGTAAATACCCAGTAGTGTGATTGCAGGGTCATAGGGTAGCTCTATTTTATATTTCCTGAGGAACATCCATACTGTTTTCCAGAGTGGCTGAACCAGCTGGCATTCCCACCAACAGTGTAGGAGGGTGTTTGCCTTTTGCTGCATCCTTGCCAACATCTGTCATTCCCCGACTTGTTAATTTTAGCAATTCTTACAGGTGTGAGGTGGCATCTCACTGTGGTTTTGATTTGTATTTCCCTGATGCCAAGTGATGTTGAGCACTTTTTCATGTGTCTGTTGGCCACTTGGATGTCTTCTTTGCAGAAATATCTGTTCATGTCTTCTGCCCATTTGATTGGATTATTTGTTCTTTGGGTGTTGAGTTTGATGAGTTCTTTATAGATTTTGGATACTAGCCCTTTATCTGATATGTCATTTGCAAATATCTTCTCTCATTCTGTCAGTTGTCTTTTGGTTTTGTTGACTGTTGCTTTTGCTTCTTGATGAAGTCCCAGTAGCTCATTTTTGCCCTTACTTCTCTTGCCTTTGGCAACATTTCTAGGAAGAAGTTGCTGCAGCTGAGGTGGAAGAGGTTACTGCCCATGTTCTCCTCAAGGATTTTGATGGATTCTTGTCTCACATTGAGGTCTTTCATCCATTTTGAGTCTACTTTTGTGTGTGGTGTACAGAAATAATCCAGTTTCATTCTTCTGCATGTGGCTGTCCAATTTTCCCAACAGCATTTGTTGAAAAGATTGTCTTTTCTCCATTGGACATCAAAGAAAAGGTGTTTCTTTAAGTGCCAATAGGTAAAGTTCAAAATGGTGGGACAAAGGCCAAGAGGAAAAACATCCAAAATGGAATTTTTAGGTAGTAGTGCAAACTTAGAAATCTAAACTAGTTCTGCAAAAAGAAAAATGTTTGTTGAATAACAAAAAAAACTCTGTTGTCCAAAATTAAAAATAAAATTACCTTATGATCCAATAATTCCTGCTTGGATATAAATCCAAAATAGCTCAAAGCAGGATCTCAAAAAGATATTTGCACTCCCATGTTCACCATACATTACTCACAGCATCCAAGAGGTGGTGGAATCAATCCAAATGTCCATCGACAGATTGATAAGTAAAATGTGGGATGTGCACACAATATTATTCAGCCTTAAAAAGGAAAGAATTTCTCACTTCTTTTTTAATTGGAGAGGGAGCCAATGGAATAGCTAGTCTTTATTGGAAAGAAGAAATTTACTCACATTTTTACTAAGTTAGAGCAAAGCCTCAGTGGGCCAACTAGTAGGGCAACAGCTTATAATGGATTCCACAGCTAGGGCATCGTGGGTCTCACCTTTGTGCAGCTGGAATCAGATGACGACACTATTGTCCTCTTCACAAATGCAGCCTTCCATTCAGTTGTCAGTGATAGATTGGACTAAATTCAAGGTTTTCCTTACTGCCTAAAGCTGCTCTTGGGCCTAAGGTAATACATTGGTCCTTCCATGCAGCCATCATGATTTCCCTTTCCAGCCCAGTAGCCTGCTGGTGAGCAGTAGGAACACCACCTCCAGAGGCCATGGAGCACACTGCAGCAACTCAGTTGGGATGGCAGGCCCTGAGGGCCTACATGGCCCCAATGATCCAATTCTGCAAAATTGGAGAGCCAATCATGTATGCTACAGAGTAGCACTTCCTGAAATTCTCACTTTTGCTACAATATGGATAAACCTCAAGGACATTACATTAAGTGAAATAAGTCAGACACAAAAGGGCAATTATTGTATGATTCCATTTATATGAGGTATCTAAAGTTGCTAATTCATAGGAATAGGAAATAGAAAGATGATCATAGAGGGTATGGTGAAGGGAGTAAGTAGTTAGTAGGCATAGAATTTCAGTGTTGCAAGATGAAAAAGTTCTGAAGATCTGTTGCTCAATTATGTGAATATACTTAACACTACTGAATGGTACACTTCAAAATGGTTAAGATGGTAAATTTAATGTTATGTGTTCTTTATCACAATAAAAAACTATACAACATAAAATAATTTTTAAATGTGAATTCAATGTCTAATTTTTTAAAGACTTTATTTATTTGAAAGAGAAAGAGAGAGCTCACACAAGCAGGGAGTAGGGCAGAAGGACAGGGTGAAGCAGAGTCCCCACTAAGCAAGGAGCCCAATGCAGGACCAATCCCAGGACTTCAAGATCATGATCCAAGATGAAGGCAGACACCTAATGGACTTAGCCATCCAGGTGCCCCCAAAACCTAAAATTATTAAAAGAATTATTATAAAAATAGAATTAAAAGCATTATTAGTAGTAATAAAAATAGAATTTAAAAATTAAAAAAACAAAAAAGCTCTGAAACTGAATAACTCAAGAAAAACCCCAAAAGTACTGAGTCTTTCCACTGGAGCCCCATTGAGTACCCACCATATATGGATACCTCAGTGTTGTCCTGAGCCAAAGATGGCCAGTAGACTGATTGTTGCCACCCTGTCTCCAGCCAGCCCAGCAGCAAGAGGCAGGTGGCAGCCCTCTACCTTTCCTGTGTATGATGACCTGGACCTGAAACTTTCCTGCCTTTGTGTCTGCACAAGCCTATGTCCTCCTCAAAGCTGTGTAATAAACAGGCACATATCAGCAGCTTGTTCTTTTCTAAGAGCTTAATGACCCTGATTTAAATCACTTGAATACTTAACAGCAGCCTTGCATATCCCAAAGTTCAAAAAATAAGTTTACTTATCTTTGTCTGAAATTATTACTTTGGAGAAGTCAAATTAGGAAATCACTTATCTAAAAGACCTCTACTAAAAGAGAGCATATGTTTTCATATAATATTAGGAAGCTGTTTTAAAAAGTGTTTAGGCTCTCCTACATTCTCCCCAACCACTGGAAGATGGAAAAAGTTCTTTACTTAAATGTCAAGACTGGCCAAAGATTTTCTGAGTGATGCTAATAAAAAATCAAGTACACAAAGCAAAAGGTGTGAAATGCAAACAAACTTGGAAACCCCTCACATCAATTGAAAAAAAAATATCCCATAAAGAGATAATAATAAAATGTGGTCACTTTTTAAAAATACTTTTTAATATTTTTTATTAAATAAATGCTGTGCCCAACATGGTGCTTGAACTCACAACCTAAAAATCAATCACTGCATACTATACAAACTGAACCAGCCAAGTGCTTCAAAATTTGCTCACTCTTATATGCCAGAATTTGACACAAGAAGAGCAAACAATAAATAATTATCAAACTGATAAACAAGTGAATGAAGCATCTTACCGTCTCAAAGACTTGATAAATAAGAGTTGACAACATTAAGTAATTTTTCTAGGACTCACTAGATTTGGTCTAAACATGCTGAGACTCAGTGCTCACACTGGGCAGTTTCCAAGGCTCCCCTTGGTAAGTAAGATCATTTATATATGGAGAGAAAGACATCCTGAGTGATTTAGACCTACACCCACAAAGTGAACTGCAGACAGAACACTGTACATTGTGCAGACAGACATGCACATTGTGAACCCGAATTGTGAACATGAGTTCAGTGGGGCATGGTGGGCCAGGGGGGAGTTGTGTAGTGTGAGGACATGTTGCCATAGCAGATTGTGGATGGCTTTCCCATGTGGTGGCTATTTTAAAATAAAAATGCCTTTAAAAATAATTTTACTGTGTGCTCAACTTAAAGCAGCAGCTACAAGGCCAAGACTGCCAAAATCAGTTCACTTCTAGTCTCACACAATCTTCTTTTGGGATGTTTCAAATAACCTTTGGATAAATCACCTTGGTTTCTTCACTTATAAAAAATAAATTTAATAATAGTACCTACCTCAGAGGTCCATTATGGGAATAAATGAAATAATGTATATAAAGCACTTAGTGAAATATCTGACATAGAATAAGCTCTCACTAAACACCAGATACTATTTTCTTTTACTATTTCCCAGAGTGTGGCATAGTCCTCAGCATGTGTTACTCCAAAGATAATATGAATCATACATTTCTTAATGGGTGGAAGAGGACTTGATAGCTGACTTTCAGGTTCAAACCAATACTAGGAGCCCTCTGGTATGTTAAAAGACTGTCCCCTGGAGAGTTTCATTATCCTGATTCCCCCAAACTGGTTTCTTCAAATGCATGGATCCATGATGCAAGAGGAGCCTAATCTAAATCTAACACTGGGACCTCACAAAACTGCTTCAATCCTGTCCAGAACCTTCCTACACAGTTCCTCCAATGCCCAGAGCACATAGCATCTGATGCAGTCATGCCACAGGAGGCTTGCACAGCCCGTCCACCAGCACATATTCTAAACACATGGAACAGGGCTGTACAGCTGCAGCTGACTCAGAGATGAACAGACTTCCAAAATAGAAAAGATACCATATGATTTCCCTCTACATATCCCTTTGAAATGAAAGATCTCCATCACCCACCCCCTCTAACCCATCAGGTTCCAGCTGCACCAAAGTGCATTTCTGGGATGAGTAATGGATATTCGAACATCTGTAGACTCTTAGACGTGGTTTTATATTTGGGGACTGGCTGATTATTCCCACTCCATCCTGTATGTTCACTCCCATAATAATGCTGCATAAATGGAAATAGAGAGAATTTTGCAGTATAGAGGGGTTGCCTGTGACTGTCCCTTAGAGAATTTGAAGAGTTAAGAGACCATGGCTGGGAAGACTACAGAGTGTGATGCAGTGTGAGTCCTGCAGCAGGTGGAAGAGTGGATGAGACTGGCAGGTGGCATGGAGCACCAGAGAGCCTGCCTCCAGGGCCAGGCTGTCTGTGGCTGACTAGAGTTCCCTGTGCCTCAATTTCCTCAAAGGTAAATGGAAATAATAACTGTACCCACCACATAGAGTTTCATTAAGTATAAAATGAATCTATATACAGTTAATGCTGAAAATGAAGAGTCTATAGAGGCTCCCAGCATATGGGAAAGAGGCAAATACATCATACATACCTGAAACTACAATGAAGCTGTCCAGTAGGAAGGATAGAGAAGTCTGGGAAGCTGGGGGCGCTTGAGTACTCTCATGTGGAACATGTGGGCAGTCACTCATGTTACTCAAGATTATCCAGAGGCAGCCCTGGATAATCTTTAAAACCTTCCAAGACATTCTATTGGGATGTGGTCTCTAACCACCTTACTCAAAGGAGGCCCCTCTCTACATCCCATTTTCATCAACACCAATTACTCTATGTAACCATGTAATTTATTTGTTTATAGGTTTATTCTCATTCTCACCTGCCAGAAGTTAAGCTTCAAGAAGGCAGGGGTTTCCTGTCTTGCTCTGGTACATAATAAGTATTCAATAAACATGTGAAAGAAAGAGATAGAGGAAGGAATAGAGGAAGAGATCAAAGGTGAAGGGGGAAGGAAAAGAGGGAAGAAGAGGGAGGGAAGAAATGAGAGAGGGCAGCAGGAAGAAGAAGGGAGGGAGGAAGAACTAAAGATGAGAGAAGAGAAGAGAAGAGAAGAGAAGAGAAGAGAAGAGAAGAGAAGAGAAGAGAAGAGAAGAGAAGAGAAGAGAAGAGAAGAGGGAGGAAGCATGAGAGTGAGGAGAGAGGAAGGAAAACTTAAAGACAATCCTGTAACAAACTGCCAACAAAGCTAAAACAAGGACATCACGTTAATCACATTGAGGCATTACCCCTTCAAGTGGTGCTCCCCCATAAACATTTACTGGCAGGCATTCAGTCAGAACCCCCGTGCCATTTTTTTTAAATAATTGATTTTTGTCTAGTAAAAATGGAGTTGGCATCAAACCAATAATTTCAACATTACAAAGACCATCAAATATTGTATTTAAATTTTTTCACAAGCACTTTCTTAAGGAAAAATGCATTTTTTAGATAGTGACTTTGTTCTACCTTTTATGACTCACTTGTATATCATATTTTTAATCACTGCACTGCTAAGTGGAAATTATTGTCTTTGGAGGGAGAATGCAAGGTTGAGATAACTCTTTGAAGTTGGCTGTAGAAATTCATATGATATTCCACCAAAAAGAAATTATTACTTTACCTAGAATTCCCTGTTGCCCTAAATCCTCAGTTTGAACTCCACTAATTACATATTTATATGCCACTTACAGTAAGTCCTCTAAATTTGATCACACAGTATTCTAAATTTTGAATACTTACTGTACGCCCTCCCAGATCAACAGAATTTCAAATGTCTTCTGTCCTTCTGTGCTATGTCAATCCTCTTATTAATTAAAAAGTACCAAAAAACTCCTTCTGCGGTAACTATAATATATAAGGTGGTTTTAAATCAAAGTAAGATTATCTGGCTTAGAAAAGCCTCCCCTTTATCTATCCTTTAGAAGTGAAGTTACCAGAAAATAGAGGGAGCCCTTGGGAGAAATCCATGGAAGGTCTTTAAACTAAGAGCCACACCCCACACAACAGACACATAGGCCAATGGAACAAAATAGAGAGCCCTGATATGGACCCTCAACTCCATGGTCAAATAATCTTCGACAAAACAGGAAAAAATATCTAGTGGAAGAAAGAGTCTCTTCAATAAATGGTGTTTGGAAAATTGGACATCTATGTACAGAAGAATGGAACTTGGCCATTCTCCTACACCATACACAAAGATAAACTCAAAATGGATGAAAGACTTCAACATGAGATAGGAAGCCATCAAAATCCTAGAGGATAACATAGGCAGTAATATCTTTGACAATAGCCACAGCAAGTTCTTTAAAGACACATCTCCAAAGGCAAGGGGGGAAAAAGCAAAAATGAACCTTTGGGACTTCATCAAGATAAAAACCTTCTGCACAGCAAAGGAAACAGTCAACAAAGCAAAGAGGAAACCCACAGAATGGGAGAAGATATTCGCAAATGATGCTGGAGACAAAGGGCTGATATCCAAGATCTATAAAGAACTCCTCAAACTCAACACCCAAAAAAACAGATAGTCAAGTCAAAAAAAAAATGGGCAGAAAATGAACAGACACTTCTCCGATGAAGACATATGCACATAGCCAACACATGAAAAAAATGTTCATCATCATTAACCATGAGGGAAATTTAAATCAAAACCACATTGAGATACCACCTTACACCAGTTAGGATGGTAAGAAACTAACAAGGCAAGAAACAACAAATGTGGAAAGGATGTAGAGAAAGGGGAACCCTCTTACACTGTTGGTGGAAATGCAAGTTGGTGCAACCACTTTGGAAAACAGTGTGGAACTTCCTCAAAAAATTAAAAATAGAGGGGCACCTGGATGGCTCAGTTGGTTAAGTGACTGCCTTCAGCTCAGGTCATGATCCTGGAGACCCAGGATTGAGCCCCGCATTGGGCTCCCTGCTCAACAGGAAGCCTGCTTCTCCCTCTCTCACTCCCCCTGCTTCTGTTCACTCTCTTGCTGTGTTTCTCTCTGTCAAATAAATAAATAAATAAATCTTTTTAAAAAAATTAAAAATAGAGTTACCCTATTACCCAGCAATTGCACTACTGGGTATCTACCCCCAAAATACAGATGTAGTGAAATGAAGGACCAAATGTTTGTTCATAGCAGCAATGTTCATAGCAGCAATGTCCACAATAGCCAAACTATGGAAAAATCTGAGATGCCCTTCAACATATGAATAGATAAAGAAGATGTGATCCATATATACAATAAAGTATTACTCAGCCATCAGAAAGCATGAGTACCCAACTTTTGCATCAACAAGGATGGGACTGGAGGAGATTATGCTGAGTGAAATAAGTCAAGTAGAGAAAGTCAATTATCATATGGTTTCACTTGCTTGTGGAACATAAGGAATAACGTGGACATTAGGAGAAGGAAAGGGAAAGTGGGGGCAGGAATCAGAAGGGGAGATGAACCATGAGAGACTGGACTCTAAGAAACAAACTGAGGGTTTTAGAAGGGAGGGGAGTGGGAGGATGAGTGAGCCTGGTGGTGAGTATTAAGGAGGGCACGTATTACATGGAGCACTGGTGTTATATGTAAACAATGAATCTTGGAACACTACATCAAAAACTAATAAGGTACTGTATGGTGACTATCATAACACAATTTTTAAAAAAAAAGAGTCACCCTAATGCAGAGAAGCACTCTTTATCTGTCCAGCACTGAAGATACCACCACCACACAGCCAAACTTGTGGGGTATTTTGCATCTGCCCTGATACCAAGCATGTTGTTCTGCTTGCCTTGAATCTCAACATAAAGTGTAATTACTGAATTCCAGAACGTTGGGGGGGGGGAATTATGCAACTCAATTCATGTATCTTGGAGGCAGGGAAATTGAGGGTGGCACCATTGGAAGAGGGGTCCACTCATCTCCCTGGGTCTCCCTGGATGCCATTCACAGCTCTACCTCAGGACATCGGTCCTCTGTTTCCTTTCACTAGGTTCTCTCCTTCCAGGCCCCTGCCTAAGCCTGCCACTGGTTCTCCCTTTCTATTTAATCATCTCTCAGAGTTGAACGGTCTACCTCCAATGCTGTTAGAAATCGTCCTTTTATTCCTTCTGCCTCCAAATTAGTCACAATTCTTATGACAAACAAATGAAATCTCCCCATTATGGGGGAGGGAGACTGTTTAGCAATTAAACTTTATACAGGGATTCAAGTTGTATTGAATCCCACTCTATACACTTTTCAATTGTCACTGCTTTCTGCACAACATACACTGGTGGTCAGGTCCTGTCCAGAGGGATCCAAAAAGCCCTGTGGACAAGAAGGTTGGGGATCACAGAAATCTCTGGAAATGTGGTGTCTTTAGTCAGAGGTTGGTTTCATTATCCCCAAAACCCTAGCCAAGTTTCCTTGTCATGAAACATCTTGAAGGTCCCTCACACATATTCCTTCCAACAAGACCCAAAGTCACCTCTTTAAGAAATGCCAACTTCTTAGAAAACTCTTAACCTTCTGCTAAGGATTTAAAGTTATTATTAGCATATTTCAGTGCTTAGATATCTTCAAGCAATCAATCAATCACACACATACACACACACACACACACACACACACACACACATCTCAGACATACACAGATACACCACTACTTCCAATATTTCTATGCAATATGAGAGCCCCACTTTAAAGCTACAAAACTGAATTGTTCTGGCTGTAGCTTCAGCTGCTTTTGTAGGAATTCCAGCATATAACCATACCACAAATAATTTAAGAGTCTCCAGGGGTATTGTATGCAGATTCCAATAAGACAGTCAATGCAACTAATGAATAGTGATGGAATTATCTAGGTTTTCAGCTTTTCTCACTGTTGGAATCACCATGTTGCTGTTATTAGATGTACCTAGGACAAAGTCTCAATATATATTCACTTGACATATTTATTCACCCCCGTAACCTCTTTTCCTTCTGTCATCCTTCACCACTCCTCTGCACAGCTCACAGTTCTTAGGGTCAGTCTTGCTCTTTTCCTGCTTTGCACACTGGCTCATATGACATCCTCCCTCACCATTTCTTCAGGTGACTCTACCCATTCTCCAATGTCCATCTCAAGTAAAAACTTTCCATAAAGCTTTCCCCACTTCCTTCCCAAATTATATTCTTTTTCTTATAAAACCCATATAGACTTTATAGCTCTTCTGTAGCATAATCAAACTCTGCCCTGTACTGCACTACATATTTATCTCTAGATACTGTGAGCTCCTTGAGGTCAGAGAACATATATCACTCACCTCGGAATCCCAAGAAGCCTCTATCTTTACATCCTCATACATAATAAATAATCATTAAATGTCATTGATTGATTAACTGTTAATTGTTAATTGCCCTTCATCTCTGGACATCTGAAAATTTGCAAATTATCCTTTTGGAAAATCTCTAATTAGCCTTTTATAAAAGGCCTTTTTCAAGGTTCTAGGGTTGTCAATTATATTAAAAGTTGTTGCCAATCACAAGAATTTCCAGAAAACTATAATACTTATACTCTCACTCTCCCCAATCATATTTATTTATTAAAGAATCCATAAAAATTCAAACAAATAACAAAAAACTTAATCAAACAAATATGGTACAAAGAATCCACAAACCAAAACCGTGCATCCAAACAATCTTATTCACCAGAAATCTGGGCTTCCACTGAAGCTTTGTCCATACTGATTCCTAGGATGAGATAAATCTTTTTAAAGTACAACAAATGGTATTAATATAAACCTTTTACTACAGACAGGCTAACTTTTCTAGCACAATTTCTAGGCTTTCTTCTAAAATACCATGTTGTTAACTACAGTGAGATCTTCACTCCTCTTTATTTTTTTAAGATTTTATTTATTTATTTGTTAGAGAGAGAGTAGGGGGGAAACACAAGCAGGGATAATGGGAGAAGGAGAAGCAGGCTTCCCACTGAGCATGGAGCCCTGGGATCATAACCTGAGCCAAAGGCAGATGCTTAATGACTGAGCCACCCAGGCACCCCTTCACTAGTCGTTAAATATATGTTCCTTGAGCACACATTTTAAGCAATGTCCTGACCATATAATGGTAGAAAAGAATAAAGTGGTTACCTTTGTAAAGCATATATTCAAACAGGTAGATAAACAATAAACATGATAGTCAAATTATGTAGTACGTTAGGAGGTGAAAATTATAAGTATAAAATAACAATACATATCTCATATCATATGCAAAAGATTCACTCATGAGAACCCTAAGCCTAAATATAATAACTTATAGCATAAAACTCTTCAAAGAAAACACAGGAGAAAATCTTCATAATCTTGGAGCAGGCAGTTATTTTGTAGGTATGACATTAAAGAACAATTGGTAAAAGAGAAAATAGATAAACTGGACTCAACAAAATCAACAAATTTTGTGTTTCAAAAAACAGCATCAGGAAAGTGAAAAGATAACCCACAAACTGAGAGAAGATATTTGTAAAAATATATCTGATAAGGGACATGTAACCAGTATATGTGTGTGTATGTGTGTGCCTGCATGTGTGTATGTATATATGGCCTTTTATAAATACATATACATAGAGTGTGTGTGTGGATAGATAGATGATAGATAAATAGATAGATAGATAGATAGATAGATAGATAGATAGATAGATAGATAGATGCTTGATGATCGATTGATATAGATAGATAGATGATAGATATAGATAGATCTAGATAGATAGATAGATAGATAGATAGATAGATAGATAGATAGATGATATGGACAGATAGATGATAGATAGATGATAGATAGATAGATAGACAATAGGTAGATAGATGATAGATATACTCTTCCAATGCAGTGAAAAAAGGTTAGATAGCTAGTTTCAAAATGGCAAAAGATTCAAATAGACCATTCTCTAAAGCGTTATGGAAGTGGACAATATCACATGAAAATATCATTTGTCATTAAGATAATGCAAAAAAAGGGGGGGGGCCTGGATAGCTCAGTTGGTTAAGCATCTGCCTTTGGTTCAGTCATGATCACATGGTGCCGCATATCGCATCTCATCAGACACCCAGTCCAATGGGGAGTCTGCTTCTTCCTCAGCTCCTCCCCCCCATGCTCTTGCTCTCTTTCTCTCTCTCAAATAAATGAATAAAATATTTTTTAAAAAAAGAAAATCCAAAACAAAGCCACAGTGAGATACCACTTCATACCTGCTATGATGGCTATGAGATAGAGAAAAGATAGTAACAAGTGTTGACAAGAATGTGGAGAAATTGGAATCCCTATGTGTGGCTGATAGGAATGTAAAATAGTCACTTTGGAAAACAGTCTGGAAATTCCTCAAAATGTTAAACATAGAGTTATCATATGAGTCAGCAATTCCACTGCTTGTTATATACCAAGAATTGAAAACATATATCCACATAAAACATTGTACAGGAATGTTTATAACAGCAGTGGTCATAATAGCCAAAATGTAGAACCAACTCGAAGCTCATTAACTGATGAGTGGGCAAATAAGATTGTAGTGTATCTATATATTATTTGGCTATAAAAAGGAATGGAGTATTGTTACATGCCACAACATCAAAAACATTATGTTCCCTGTAAGAAGCTAGTCACAGAACACCACATATTATATAATTCTATTTATAAAAAATGTTCAGAATGGGCAAATATATAGAGAGAGAAAGTACATCTACCAAACATTTAAGTAGCAATTGAGATGTCTCTTCCCCTGTGAAACCTTTCCTAACAGAAGCAGGAAACCTGGTGGTGATTTGTGGCATCATATTGCAATTACTGCCTAGAGCATAAGTTCTATGAAGGTAAAAATAAAAATTATCTGTTCTGTTGTTCTGTTCTCTGATGTATCCCTAACAGATCTTAATAAGGGTTCAACAAATATTTATTGTCTAATTGAAGGAATAAATATATTTATGTGCCTGTTCCCTCCCTTCCCATTGATAAGCAGTGTTCCTCATGTGAAGAAAAGGTTTCATCCCATTCGTTTTTTTGCTCCTAGTACCCATGTTGATATAAAGCTTGGCACATAGTACATATCCAATAAGTGTTAGATGAATTAATAAATGAAGAGGAAGAAAAAAACTAAAAATTATTTTATCCCACTACAAAAAAATAAATTTGAAGACCAATACTTGATAAATATAGATGCAAAAATCCTCAACAAATTACTAAGAAATAAAATTTAACAGTTCATAATGTTGAAATATATATAAAACACCATGATCAAATAGGAATTATTCCTGAGATACAAGGATGGTTTAACTAACATACTTAAATCATGTAAATGCGATATACCACAATAACAATTAATTCTTTTAGAAGTTTTAAGGCTTAAGCTCTAATGTTCAAGTGTTTAATCCATTTTGAATCAATTTTTATGTATGGTGTAATATAGGGGTCCAGTCTCATTCTTTTGCATATGGCTGTCTAGTTTCCCAGTATAATTTATTAAAGAGACTGTTATTCCTCCATTGTGTACTCATGGCTCCTTATAAATTCCTTGGAAATATATGCGTGGATTTATTTATGATCTCATTATTCTGTTCCATTGATCTATGTTTTTATTTTTATGCCAAAACTATACTATTTTGATTACTTTATTTTTGTAACATCAGAGAGTTTCTACTTTTGTTCTTCTTTCTCATGGTTGTTTTGACTATTTGGGGTTTTTTGTAATTCCATACACATTTTAGGATGTGTATTCTATTTCCATTTAGAAATAGAAAATATTTCTGTGAAAAATGTCATTGGGAATTTTGGTCTGAATTTCATTGAATGTGTAGATCGCTTTGGGTAGGATGTATATTTTAACATTGGTTTTGTAATCTGCAACTTTACTGGCTTTGTTTACTACATTAGTTTTCTTTTTCTGGTGACATCTTCAGGGTTTCCTCTATATAATATCACCTCATCTGCAAACAGAGATAATTCTACTCCTTTAAAAAATTATTTGGATGACTTTCATTCTTTTCCTTGCCTCGTTGCTCTGGCTGGATCTTCCAGTACTATGTTGAATAAAAATGATGGGAGTGGGCATCCATATCTTGTTTCTGATCTTAAAGGAAAAACTTTCAGCTTTTTACCATCCAGTATGATGTCAGTTGTGGGCTTGTTATACATGGCCTTTATCATGTTGAAGTACATTCCCTCTACACCCAATTTGTTGAGAATTTTTATTACAAAAGGATGTTGAATTTTGTCAAATGCTCTCTGGGTCTATTGGGATACTGTGAGATAAAATAATATTAGAATAATTGAAATCCCAGAAGAAAAAGAAAGAGAGAGTGGGGAAGAAGGTATATTAGAGCAAATTATATTGGACAACTTCCCTAATTTGGGGAAGGAAACAGTCTTCAAAACCAGGAAGCACAAAGGACTCCACTCAAAATTGGTAAAAATAGCTCTACACACCATCATACAAATCTCAGAGACAAGAAGAAAATCCTGGAAGCAGCTCAGGACAAGAGGTCTGTAAACTACAATGGTAGAAAGAGTAGATTGGCAGCAAACCTATCCACAGGCACCTGGCAAGCCAGAAAGGATAGGTATGATATATTTAGAGCACTAAATGAGAAAAATATGCAGCCAATAATACTATATCCAGCTAGGCTGTTTGAAAATAGAAGGAGAGAGAAAAAGCCTCCAGGACAAACAACAACTGGAATAATTTGTGAACACTAAATTAGCCCTACAGGAGATAGTGAAAGGGGTCCTCTAAGCAAAGATGGAGCCTAAAAGTAGCATATACCAGAAAGGAACAGAGACAATATACAGTAGCAGTCATCTTATAGGCATACAATAACACTAAATTTATATCTTTGAATAGTTACCCTGAATATAAATGGGCTAAACGTCCCAATCAAAAAGCATAGGGCATCAGAATGGATTAAAAAAAAAAAACACACAAGACTAATCAATATTCTTTCAGCAAGAGACTCATTCTAGACACAAAGACACCTCCAGATTTAAAGTGAGGGGGTTAAAAACAATTTACCATGCTAATGGACATCAAAGAAAGTGGGAGTGGCAATCCTTATATCAGAAAAATTAGATTTTAAGCCAAAGATGATGAGATGAGGAAGGACACTATATCATATTTAAAGGGTCTTTCCAACAAGATCTAACAATTGTAAATACCTATGCCCCCCAATGTGGGAGTGACCAATTATATCAGCCAATTAATAACAAAATCAAAGAAACACATCACAATAATACAATAATAGTAGCAGACTTTAACATCTGGATCACTGAATTGGAAAAGATCAACAAGGTAATAAAGGCCTTAAGTGACACACTGAACCAGATGGACTCCCAAACCAATAGAATACACATTCTTCTCTAATGTACATGGATCATTTTCCAGAATAGATCATATCCTGGGCCACAAATCAGTTCTCAAATGGTACCAAAAGATTGGGATCATTCCCTGAATATTTTCAGACCACAGTGCTTTGAAACTAAAACTCAATCACAAGGGTAAAGTTGGAAAGAATTCAAATCCATGGAGGCCAAAGAGCATCTTACTAAAGAATAAATGGGTCAACCAGGAAATTAAAGAAGAATTTTTTAAAAGCTCATGGAAACAAATGAAAATGAAATACAACTGTTCAAAATCTTTGGTATGCAGCAAAGGTGGTCCTAAGAGGAAAGTATATAGCAATACAAGCCTTTCTCAAGAAACAAGAAAGGTCTCAAATACAAAAACTGACCCTACACCTAAATGACCTGGATAAAGAACAGCAAATAAAGCCTAAATTCAGCAGAAGAGAAATAATAAAGATCAGAGCAGAAATCAATGAAATAGAAACCAAAAGAACAGAACAGATCAATGGAGCTAGGAGCTAGTTCTTTGAAAGAATCAATAATATTTATAAACCCCTGACCAGACTTATAAAAGAAAAGAGAAAGGACGCAAATTAATAAAATCATGAATGAAAGAGGAGAGATCACAACCAACACCAAAGAAATACAAATAATTATACGAACATATTATGAGCAACTATATACCAGAAAATTAGACAACCTGGAATAAATGGATATATTCTTAGAGACATATAAAGACATATAAACTACCAAAACTGAACAAGGAAGAAATAGAAAACCTGAACAGATCCATAACCAGCAAGGAAATTGAAGCAGTCATCAAAAAAATC
>PITA01019939.1:0-27725 GCA_004023965.1 Spilogale gracilis | reverse complement strand
AGCTGCCCCTCAGGCACTCCATTTCTGTTTGCTTTGAATCAGACCGTAATCTACTGTTGTTCCCCAATCACAGAGCACTTTTGTGCTGGGGTATTGTTTTCCAATGGGTTGCCTCTGTGGGCTTCCTCCCCCACACCCCTTGCCTTGGATATCCCTCCGATCACTCCCACTCCACTCTACCTCTTTGCCGATGTTCTTTGTCCCCCATAGTGATCCAGAAGTGTGAAATATTACATTTCAGGCTGATTTCATGGGTTCTCACAGTGTTCCTGTAGTTTTTTTTTTGCAGGAATTGTGCTCACTTCAGGGGACTCTCCGAAATGGGGTCACCCGGCCTTCCGCCATCTTCCCCTCCTGAATTTATTTTTATATAGTATAAGAAAATGGTCCAGTTTCATTCTTCTGCATGTTATCATTTGGTTTTCCCAATACCATTTGTTGAAGAGACTGTCTTATTCCCACTGAATATTCTTTCCTGCTTTGTCAAAGCTTAGTTCATGTAGTTGTGGGTCAATTTCTGAACCTTGGCCATAGAAACTTCTTAAACATCCCCAGAAGCAAGGGAAACAAAAGCAAAAATAAATTATTGGAACTCCATCAAGAGAAAAAGCTTCTGCACAGCAAAGGAAACAATCAACAAAACTAAAAGGCAGCCTGCAGAATGGAAGAAGATATTTGAAAATGACATATCTGATAAAGGGTTAGTATCCAAAATGTATAAAGAACTTATCAAACTCAATACCCCAAAACCAAATAATCCAGTTAAGAAATGGAGAAGACATTAACAGACATTTTTCTGAAGACATCTAGATGGTCAAGGCACATGAGAGATGTTCAGATTCACTCATCATCATGGAAATACAAGTCAAAATCATAATGAGTTTATCTCACAGCTGTCAGAATGGCTAAACACAGGAAACAACACCAAAAACAACAGATGTTGGTGAGGATGTGGAGAAAGGGGAGCCCTCTTACAGTGTTAGTGGGAATACAAAGTAGTGCTGGCACTCTGGAAAACAGTATGGAGATTCCTCAAAAGTTAAAATAGAACTATTCCATGACCCAGCAGTTGCACTACCAGGCATTTACCTAAAGTATACAAAAATACAGATTTGAAGGGGTTCATGCACCCCACCTTTATAGCAGCATTATCAACAATAGTCAAAATATAGAAAGAGCCCAAATATCTATCAGCTGGATAGATAGTTAAAGAAGGTGTGGTATATATGTACAATGGACTATCACTCAGCCATCAAATAGAATGAAAACTTGCCATTTGCAATTACATAGATAGAGCTAGAGTATATTATGCGAAGTGAAATAAATCAGAAAGGTGAATACCATATGATTTCACTCATATGTGGGATTTAAAAAACAGAACACATCAATGTATGGGAGGAAAAAGAGAAGGAAGCAAATCATAAGACTCTTAATGATAAAGAACAAACTAAAGGTTGCTAGAGGGAGATGGGAGGACATGGGATAGATGAGTGATGGATATTAAGAAGGCCACTTGTGATGAGCATTGAGAGTTATATATAAGTAATGAACCATTACATTCTATTCCTGAAACAAATATTAAGCTATATGTTAACTAAATTTAAATAAATTTTGAAAAGAATTATATAAAAGTACAAACAGATGAAACGTTGACCTATAAGACTAGTACAACCATAAGATCCACTTCTCTTTTTATGCTTCAGACTTATTTTCAATCCCTGTTTCAAAGTCCTAGTGAATTAACTGATGTTAAGGTGTGACAATAAGGCAACCTCCTCCACATCTGAAATTTTCAGTTAGGAACTTATCTTCGGAATTTCCTTCATAACTTGCAGTCCACAGATCAATGAAGTTATCTAGGTATTATTAACTTTAAATGGTCTCTGGAGAACACTATCCTAATAGACTTCTTTTATTGTTAATATCACCGTAAGGAATTACAGTCAGTCCCTTACTGAAAAATGTATGAGATGATAATAAAATGTGGGGATTTTACAATAAATCATTTCGAGCAGATATGGAAGTAATAAACATAGATCAACTAAAAGGCTAGCATATTGACTACTGGCACCATCACAGTTATTTCTATGGGGAATAACTGTTCATCTTTTCCTGAATATGTGCCATTACAGAAAACAGGATCATTCTGGCTTATTTTGTTATTCTCACTTTATTTTTTTTAAATCACAGAATTTTGAAACCAGCTTGGAATATGAAAAACCCAAGTTTGAAATATACATAAATATAAATCTTGTGAGTGATGCTATAATAACTTTTTCCATTATTTTAATAATATTTGTAATGCTCCAATCACTCAAATAATAGCATATGAGAAATTAATAGGTACTTTGAAAAATTTAATATTAAAAGCTTTGGATTTAAATTTAAATTGGGAAAGAACTTCATATTGGCATGAAGACTGAAAATGGAATTACAGAAGTGCATTTAATAACTTCAAATCCCTGCCAGTTTCCACTCCTCAGTAAAAAAAAAAAAAAAAAAAAAAAAAAAAAAGGAAAATCTTTTAACTGAATCAAGAACTTCTAAGAGAAGCTGACTGTACTTGTAGGGAGCTATTTTATTGGATTCTGAAGGCAGTGGATAATGAGATGTCATGAGTGTTTTGAGCATTTCTGTTCCCCTTAGTGTCAGTCCTAATGCTGATTTAGAAGTTTGATGACTGAATCAAATGACAGAGTTAAAATCATTTAAAATTTGTGGTGCCTGGAAGAATTAAACTGATATTAAAAAATCATAGCTTTATTGATGATAATTGTTATGAAATATACTATACATATTTAAAATGTACAATTTCATAAGTTTTGATATATATACATATATATATCAAATATATATATGTATCTCCATGATACCATCACCAAAGTCAGATAATGAACAGTTTCATCACCCACAGAAAGTACCTTATGCTCCCTTGCTATCTTATCTTTCCACTTCTCCATGTACTCCTCCTGCAGGTAATCACTAATCTCCTTTCTGTAACTATATGTTAATTTGCATTTCCAAATGTAATAATAGAATTACATAGTATATATTCTTTTTCTCCTCCCTTCTTTCATTTAGCATAATCGAGATTCATTGATGTTGCATGTATTAATAGTTCATTCCCTTTGATTCCTGAGTAGAATTCATTTTATGAATATTCCATAATTTGTCAGCTATTCATGGCTATTTGAATGTTTTCAGTTTAGGACTATTACAAATAAAGCTGCTATGAACATCATTGTAGAAGCCTGTATAGGTACTTTTCCTTTGATTTCTGTTGGATAAGTACCTTGGAGTGGAAAGGCTAAATTATGTGGTAGTAGGATACCTCAATTTTTTTTTATAATTTTTATTTTTTTTCCATAAGCCAGCCACCATATCCCTCCCTGCCCACCCTCCAGCAATCCTCAGTTTGTTTCCTGACTGAGGAAAAGTCTCTTATGGAGAGATAATAAAAGTCTCTTATGGTTTGTCTCCCTCCCCAGTCCCATCTTGTTTCATTTTTCCTTCCCTATTCCCCATGATACCCTACCTTGCCTCTCCAATTCCTCATATCAGTGAGATCATAGGATAATTGTCTTTCTCTGACTGGCTTATAATACCTTCTAGTTATATCCACATTATTGCAAATGGCAGGATTTCATTCTTTTTGGTGGTTGAATAGTATACCATTGTATATATATACACCACCTCTTCTTTATCCATTCATCTATTGGTGTACATCTAGGTTCCTTCCATAGTTTGGCTATTGTGGACATTGCTGCTATAAACATTCAGGTGCATGTGCCCCTCCAGATCATTACATTTGTATCTTTAGGGTAAATACCCAGTAGTGTGATTGCTGGGTTGTAGGGTAGCTCTATTTTCAACTTTTTAAGAAATCTCCATACTGTTTTCCAGAGTGGCTGAACCAGATTCCATTATCACCAACAGTGTAGGATTCCCCCTTCCCCACATCTTCACCAACATTTGCTGTTTCCCAACTTGTTAATTCTAGCGATTCTGACTGCTGTAAGGTGGTATCTCACTATGGTTTTGATTTCTATTTCCCTGATATTGAGGGATGTTGAGTACTTTTTCATGTGTCTGTTGGCCATTTGTATATCTTCTTTGGAGAAATGTCTGTTCATTTCTTTTGCCCACTTCTTGATTGGATGATTTGTTCTTTGGGGGTTGAGTTTGAGGAGTTCTTTATAGATTGTGGATACTAGCCCTTTATCTGATATGTCATCTGCAAATACCTTCTCCCATTCTGTTGGTTGTCTTTTGGTTTTGTTGCCTATTTATTTTGTTGTGCAAAAGATTTTTATCTTGATGAAGTTCCAATAGTTCATTTTTTCCTTGCTTCCCTTGCCTTTGGCAATGTTTCTAGGAAGCAGTTGCTGTGGCTGAGGTCGAAGAGGTTGCTGCCTGTGTCCTCCTCAAGGATTTCGATGAATTCCTGTCTCACATTGAGATCTTTCATCCATTCTGAGTCTGTTTTTGTGTGTGATGTAAGGAAATGGTCCAGTTTCATTCTTCTGCATGTAGCTGTTAAACTTTCCAAACACCATTTGTTGAGAAGACTGTCTTTTTTCCATTGGACAGTCTTTCCTGCTTTGTCAAAGATGAGTTGACCATAGAGTTGAGGATCCATTTCTGGGTTCTCTACCCTGTTCTATTTCTCTATGTGTATGTTTTTTGTGCCAGTACCATACTGCCTTGAACATTACAGCTTTGTAATAGAGCTTAAAGTCTGGAATTGTGATGCTGCCAACTTTGGTTTTCTTTTTTGACATTCCTCTGGCTATTTGGGGTCTCTTCTGATTCCATATTTATTTTATATTTGTTTCATTTCTTTGAAAACCTTTGATGGTATTTTGATAGAGATTGCATTAAATATGTAGATTGCTCTAGGTAGCATAGACACTTTCACAATATTTGTTCTTCCAATCCATGAGCATGGAATATTTTTCCATTTCTTTGTGTCTTCCTCAATTTCTTTCATGAGTACTTTATAGTTTTCTGAATACAAATTCTTTGTGGTTTTGCTTAGGTTTATTCCTAGATATCTTATGGTTTGGGGTGCAGTTTTAAATGGGGTCGACTCTTAATTTCTCTTTCTTCTGTCTTGCTGTTGGTGTATAGAAATGCAACTAATTTCTATGCATTGATTTTATATCCTGACACTTTACTGAATTCCTATATGAGTTCTAAGAGTTTTGGAGTGGAGTCTTTTGGGTTTTCCACATAAAGTGTCATATCATCTGCAAAAAGAGTGAGAGTTTCACTTCTTCCTTGCCAATTCTAGTAATATATTGAATAGCAGTGGTGATAGTGGACAGCCTTGCCATGTTCCTGACATTAGGGGAAAAGCTCTGTCTTTCCCCACTCAGAGTGATATTCACTGTGGGTTTTTCATAGATAGCTTTGATGATATTGAGGTATGTACCCTCTATCCCTACACTGTGAAGAGTTTTGATCAAGAAAGGATGCTGTACTTTATCAAATGCATTTTCAGCATCTCTTGAGAGGATCATATGGTTCTTGTTTTTTCTTTCATTAATGTACTGTATCGCATTGATTGGTTTGCAGATGTTGAACCAACCTTGCAGCCCAGGAATAAATCCCACTTGGTTGTGGTGAATAATCCTTTTAATGTACCATTGGATCCTAGTGGCTAGTATTTTGGTGAGAATTTTTGGATCCGTGTTTATCAGGGATTTTGGTCTGTAATTCTCCTTTTTGATGTGGTCTTTGTTTGGTTTGGGGATCAAGGTGATGTTTGCCTCATAAAATGAGTTTGGAAGTTTTTTTTCCATTTCTATTTTTTGGAACAGTTTCAGGAGAATAGGTATTAATTCTATAGATGTTTGGTAGAATTCCCCCGGGAAGCCATCTGGCCCTGGGCTCTTGTTTGTTGAGAGATTTTTGATGATTGCTTCAATCTCCTTACTGGTTATGGGTCTGTTCAGGTTCTCTACTTCTTCCTGGTTCGGTTTTGGTAGTTTATATGTCTTTAGGAATGCATCCATTTCTTCCAGATTGTCTAATTTTCTGGTGTATAGGTGCTCATAATATGTTCTTATAACTGTTTGTATTTCTTTGATGTTGGTTGTGTTTTTATATTTAATATAAAAATAATTAACTTTATTAATTAATAAAATAAATTTTATTAATTTGAGTCCTTTCTCTTTTCTTTCTCATAAGTCTGACCAGGGGGTTATTAATCTTGTTAATGCATTCAAAGAACCAGCTCCTAGTTTCATTGTTTTGTTCTACTGTTTTCTGGTTTCTATTTCATAGATTTCCTCTCTGATCCTTATTTTATTTCTCTTCTCTTTCTGGGTTTAGACTTTCTTTGCTGTTTTTTCTCCAGCTTCTTTAGGTGTAAGGTTGTGTCTTTTGATTGGGGCATTTAGCCTGTTTACATTCAGGGTAACTGTTGAAAGATACAAATTTAGTGCCATTATATTGCTTGCAAGGTGATTGTTACTGTATATTGTCTCTGTTCCTTTATGGTCTGTTACTTTTAGGCTCTCTCTTTGCTTAGAGGACCCCTTTTTATGTTTCCAGTAGGACTGGTTTGGTGTTTGCATAGTTTTTTTTAGTTTATGTTTGTTCTGGAAGACTTTTTATCTCTCCTATTTTCAATGATAGCCTCACTGGATATAGTATTCTTAGCTGCATATTTTTACCATTTAGTGCTCTGAATATTTCATTCCAGTCCTTTCTGGCATGTCAGGTCTCTGTGAATAGGTCTGCTGCCAATCTAATATTCCTGCCATTGTAGGTTACAGGCCTCTTCTCCCCAAGCTGCTTTCAGGATTTTCTGTCACTAAGACTTATAAGTTTTACTATTAGATAACAGGGGGTGTGGACCTATTTTTATTGATTTTGAGGGGGTTCTCTATGCCTCCTGGATTTTGATGTTTGTTCCCCTCACCAAATTAGAGAAATTCTCTGCTATAATTTGCTCTAATATATCTTTCTGCCCCCCTCTCTCTTTCTTCTTCTTCTGGGAGCCAAATTTTTCTAATATTGTTTTGTCTTCTGGTATCACTTATCTCTTGAATTCTCCCCTTACAGTGCTGTAGTTGTTTGTCTCTTTTTCTCAGCTTCTTTATTTTCCATCATTTGGTCTTCTAGATCACTAATTCTCTCTTCTGCCTCATTTATTCATAGCAGTAAGAGCCTCCATTTTTTATTGCACCTCATGAATACCTTTTTTATTGCAACTTGGTTAGATTTTAGTTCTTTTATTTCTCCAGAAAGGGATTTTATTTCTCCAGAAAGGGATTCTCTAATGTCTTCCCTGCTTTTTTCAAGCCCAGCTAGCACCTTGATAATCAACATTCTGAACTCTAGTTCTGACATATTACTAATGTCCCTATTGATTAGGACCCTAGCCCTCAGTTGTTGTTGTTGTTGTTGTTGTTGTTGTTGTTGTTGTTGTTGTTCTTCTTCTTCTTCTTCTTCTTCTTCTTCTTCTTCTTCTTCTTCTTCTTTTAGAAGGGATGAGTTTTTATGTCTTGTCATTTTATACAGATAAGAATAGATGAATGAAAGAATAAAATACTAAAAGGGTTGCAGTAATCCCAGAGAAATATGCATTAGCCAAATGAGAAGAGATCCAAAACAGGAGGAGAAGAAAGGGGAAAAAATCTCTATCTATCTCTATTTATCTCTCTATATATGATTAGGCTGGTGAGTAGAACAGAGGCACCCACTTGATTTTGAGTATATTTTGATCTGCTAGAAGAAACTGTCTCCCAAACTTTTAAAGAAAGAAAAACTTTATTATGTACAAAAATAAGGGTGTAGATGATGAGGGGATGGAATTTGAGTGTAAAGATGAAATTAAACAAAAGGTTCTATAAAAGGAATTGGTAAGATAAGATGTTGTTTGGAAAAAAAAAAAAGGTATATGATGAGGCTGGAGACTAGAACAAAGCCATGCACTAGATTTAGGGTATATTTCTACCTATTAGAAGAAACTATATCCCAGAATTTTAAAGAAAAAACATATGTGTATAAAAAATAAGCTGAATACAATGAAGGGATAGCATATGACTAAAGCAATGAAAATTGAAAACTTTTTTTAAAAAGGTACTGATAAAATAGTTTTAAAAACATTAAAAGAGGAAAGAAAAAAATTTAAAAAATAGAATAAGAAAAAAATTAAATTAAAAAATTAACTTTGAAAGACTAAAAACTCATGGGGGAAAAGCCATGAATTCTATGTGATGCATTCCCCGAACTCTGAAGTTCCACATTTCTCATTTATCAGTGAACTTGGTCTTGGCTGGATGTTCTTGCCAATCTTCTGGGGCAGGGGCCTGTTGTAGTGATTCTCAAATGTTTTTGCCCGAGATGGAACTGCCCTACCCTTGCCAGGGGCAAGCTTAGCAATTTACTGGGGTTCGGTTTGCTCTTGGGAACTTTGGTTCCCTGAACCCTTTTCATACAGCTTTGGAGGATGGGAATGAATATGGCAGCCTCCCAGTCTCTGGTCCAGAGTAGCTGAGAGCTCAGGGCCCCACTTCTCAGTGTGTCCTCAGAAAAAAAGCAATCGCATCTGTCTCCCTCCTCTCCAGCTGCACTCCATGCTCACCTGGCCTGTGATCAAGAGTTTTTATCTATGGCCCTTGGCCCCATTTGGAGTCTTCAAACCCCATATATTCCTGCAGTGCACTCCCACGCCACTCCTCCTGGTGGAGGAAGGAGGGTTTCTCACCAGATCTGCCACCTGTGGGGTCCCTGCTTGAAGAGAAATGGCCTGATTGCACCTCAGATCACAATTTAGGATAACCCTGAGCTGAGAGCCCACTCTTTGGCTCTATCCCTGCACCTATTCCACACTGTGATATGGATTTGGCTCTATTCCACACTGTGATATCTGGAAGCTTTGTCATGCTCAGGCACCCTGGGTCCCTTCATGATCCCATGGATCCTGAGACCACACTGCCCCAGCAAGGGTTTCACATACACACACACACACACACACACACACACACACACACACACACACACACCTGCTTGGGTCTGGTACAATGTCCCTCAGTGGAAAAGACTTCTAAAATTTCCAATTTTGTGCTCCACTGCACTACTATGGGCCAGGCGCCGGCCCCTCCCCCCACAGTCTGTCTTCCCAAATGTTGCCTCCAATTCACTTCTCTGCACATCCTACCTTCCAGAAAGTGGTCACTTTTCTGTTCCTAGAATTGCTGTTCTTCTTCTCTTTGATCTCCTGTTGAGTCTATAGGTATTCCAACTGGTTGGATAGCCATCCAGCTGAACTGGGACCCAATGATATCTAGGGCTCCTACTCCTCCACCATCTTGCTCCCTCTGACTGTCATTGTTTCTTGATATAATTTTTCTCCTCCCCTTCTTCAGACACTCTAATTACATGTATCTTAGGTGACTTTAAATTGTCCCAGTGTCTAATACTACTCTTTTTGTTTCTTTTCTTTTCTTTATTCTTACTCTCTTTCATTCTTATAGGTTACATTGATGCCTCTTCAAGTTCCTTAACTTGTACTGAAATATTTATCTGCCATTAAATCAGTTCAATATATTTTTTGCCTTAGTCATTTCTGTTTTCTTTTCTGGAAGTTTAATTTGATTGTCTTTTTTTCTTTTTTAATCTTCACTGTCTCCACTTAACTTTTTGAAAGTATACATTGAAATTGCTGTTTTAAAGCTCTTATCTGCTAATTTTAAAATCTCTCGGTTCTGTTACTACTTCCAGCCCTGTGAAAAATGCTAAGCACATTAATCTTCAGTCCTTTTGGATGGTTCTTCCTTTCATCAGGAAATTTTCTCATACTCATGCTCTGATCAATACTCTGCTGTACACTCTGTAGAGACACTACAGATCTCTGCAGTTATCTCTCTGTACAGGTTTTTCCTCTCTGGTATTCAGTCCTGTGAATTCTATATTGGGCTTTCAGCTCTGTCCCTTCAACTTTGGGAATTTGTGTGGTTCTGTCTGTGTTTCCTCCCACTGCACCATGGTCTAGAAACTCTCACAAGTAAATAAGCTGAGGTGATCATGGAGCTTACCTCACTTATTTCTTATTTATAAGGATTACTTGTCCTTGTTGCCTGATATTCAGTGTCCTGAAAATTGTTCCATATATTTATATGCTCATTTTTAAATGTTTTTTTGGGAAAGGTAAATATGATCTCTGCTATACCATATTGGCTGAAATCAGCTTACATGTGAAAATAATGCTTTTTGAATATGATTGGAAACATCCCATGGCTCTATATTTCAGAAATCTGACACAAATGAAGTATAGTTTATTCCTACAATTTTATTGCATTTTATTCATCCATACAGTCATCCATTCATTATTCAATAAATATAAGAGTTTCTTTTAGTGTGAGGCCTTCTACTGGTCACTATGAATATACTGAGGGCAAAATCACATATATTTTATGCCTTAATGAGGCTTAATGCCTAGTAAAGAAGAAATATATTTCCAAATTAGAAGATAAATGCTCTGAGGAAAAGGAATATGGTCCTATGAGCTTATTTTTAAAAGAACACACCCATTATGATGACTTTGTAATGTGTCAATGACTAAACTAAACTACATTTTCTAGTATTCACTTTCTTGTATGTCTCCCATTAGGGTGTGCTCTGAGAATGATTCCTGGGTGATCTGAAAGATAAAAGGGAGGCTGCATCCATTATTTAGCTCATGTACATATTTAATATCTGCTGATTAACTTTGTTTTCATGAAGCAAGGGCTTGAATGGAAACAGTTCTATCTTCCTGAGGATCCTTTTTAGCTTCTCCAACTTCTGGGCAACGTATGCATATTTAGTTTTGTGATGGACCCTGGCTTCTATAGGGAACTGTTGTCACCAAGGTCAAAGATGGAGACTGGCTGGCTTTTCGTCTGTCTCATGAAGTTCCAGCTCAAACTTGTGGTTTCCAGCTTGCTCTCCATCCCCCCCAACAACCTTACCACAAAACACAGAGACAACAATCTCACAGACACTATTTGACCAGCTTCCACAATTGCTGAAGGACAATTTAAAAATCCCTTTATCTATGTATCCATGACTGATTAAACTCTCCCAGTAGCCATTTGAATTATGAATGTGAGAAACTCATTGCCTATAATTCTCAACTTTGGGACTTACTGTTATTTCAGAGCAAGAGGGAAATATATCTCTCTCAGAATCCTGTTAAATTTTATCCTGATGGCAATATGGAGCCATTGAAAGATTTGAGGATAGGTCATTACATAGGATTTGCATTTTAGAATAAATCTCTGCCTCTTATATAAAAAATCATAATGGATATAAGAGACAAAATGTCTAAGTAAGATGCTGTTAGAGCAATCCTGTTTGGGGGATAGGAGCAGGGAGCAACACGCTAAAAGTAAGAAAAAAAGATGTAAAAATTTAAGAGACTGTGATACAGATATTAGGAGATAAAGTTAACAGAATTCCATGAATTTGAGGTATTTTAGTCATAAATTATTTACATTTGAAAAAGAAAACAAGAAGACATGAAAATACACGGGAGGAAATCATTCATTAGAGGTATTCAGGGGTCCAAGACTCCTAAGTAGGAAATACATTTAGATCACAGTTGTCTCTACATCACCCTCATTCCAAAATAAATTATATGGCTTCTTACAAATTTTGGCTCATGGACCAGCACCTCCTGCATCCCTAGGAGCTTGTTAGAAATGCAAAATGTCAGGCCCCACCTGTAACTTCCTGAAGCAAAAATCTGCATCTTAAGATCCCCAAGTGAGTCACATGCACATTAAAGGTGAAAAAGCTCTGCCAAGATTCTAGCAGACTACCATGTGTGATAGCATGGATGGACCTTGAGGGCATTATGCCAAGTGAAATAAGTCAGAGAAAGATAAATACCGCATGGTCTCCCTTATATGTGGAATCTAAAGTAAATAAATAGAGAGACAGATAACTGAGCTCACATATCCAGGAAACTGATTAGTGCTAACCAATAAGCCCCTGTATGGGTGTGGGAGACAAGATAGATAATGAGCATCAAAAGGCACAAATTTCCACTTATAGTGTAAATAAGTCATGGGGATCAAAAATACAATGTGGCGATTATAATGAATAACATTGTGTTTTATCTTTGAAGTTGCTGAGAGAATAAATCTTAAACGTTCTCAAGAGAAGAACAAAATTTTTTTGACTATGTATGGTGACAAATATTGATTAGACTTATTGTGGTGATAATATCACAGTAGATATAAACATCAAATTGTTACATTGTACACCTGAAGCTAGTATAATGTTATACTGTATTATACTCAACTAGAAAAATCAAGTAAGTGACATTTTTAGAAAGATTTAAGATTTCAGCAGACTAGAGAAATTGAAATCATGCTTTGTTCTCCCCAGTCTTTAAAATATAACATCCCAGACCAAAGAGGAAATGACTAGCTATACAAATGTTTAGAATTTTCCCTCCCCACTCTCAGGACATCAAAGAAAAGCTGCACATTTTTCTTTAAACTTATTATCCTCAAAGTATATTTTAGCCTTTTCCTATTCCTTAAAGTCGGTAGGACTCCTAGCATCTTAACACTGCTTATAATTTCCCAATATCACAATAGCCATGGATGTCACTGGGATTTTCCAAAGCATTTGGCATACAGCAGACTTAGCACAACTCTGACAATGCTAATAGTAAAAGGCCTCCCTTTGGGACACCTCAGAAGCAGATGTAAAATATTATCTAGTTATAACTAGATTAAAGGAGTTTCTTCTGATGAAGGCATTTTTCCTCTTTTGTAATTTCCTCTTACTAATAAAGAGCAGAGAATGGATGAGGCCGTTCATATCTCTGCAGACTCTTAATGAGACCAGGGGTAAGGACTGGGCTTAAGGGTGAAGGCACTACGTTCTAAGCCAAGCTCTTGGGTCTCCTGTAACCTACAGAGAGTTTGTGTCTGCCACAGTCATCTGAGGTCTATTGCTGTCAACTTGCCAGGAAGCAGTACCTAGTACTATGCCTTGTCAGTTATTCATTATTTAAGATCTAAATAAAAGTGGGGCACCTGGGTGGTTCAGTCATTAAGTGTCTGCTTTCGGCTCAGATCATGATCCCAAAGTCCCAGGGTTGAGCCCCACATCCAGCCCTGCATTGGGCTCTCTCTGCTCAGTGGGAAGTCTGCTTCTCTCTCTCACTCCCCCTGCTTGTGTTCCCTCTCTAGCTGTGTTTCTCTCTCTCAAATAAATAAATAAAATCTTTTTTTAAAAGATCTAAATAAAAAAGAAGTTATGATATACCTAGTTAATTTCTAATGTTACTTAACTAGATGAACTCTTTACAATACCCTGCAAAGCTTTTCCTGATCAGCCAACATCTCCCACTCATCTCAAACTATCCTGCTTTCCTTTTTCTGGCTATGTGACTTTTTTTCATTTCCTCTAGCATTCCAAGGTGATTACTTCCCTCTGCCTGCGTCATGTCCATCCCTTTCCTGACAGGATACATTCCCTTGCCTTAGGTCTAAGCTTCAGGGTCATCATCAGACAAGCCTTTCATGACCTCTTTTACCTTGCCTCCCACTTAACGTAGGTCTCCTAAGATATTTTTCTCATATTACCCTGTTCTTTTCTACATAGCATTTACTACAATCTGTACTTTTTTCTCTCTTACTTCTTAGTCTCCTCTACTAAATAATAAATTCCAGGAAACCAATTCTGGTTTATCCACTCTGGCTCTAGTACATAATCAGTGCTCAGAGGCAAACATTAGTTCAGAAATGCACAATAGGCTATCCTACCATCAAAACTGAACACTTAGACCTATGGACGTCCATAGCTCCTTTTATGTTCTATATAGTTTTGCACTTAACCCTGTTTTCTTTGTAACTATTTTGTGCTCATCCAGAATGCATGATTAGAATAACAGCTCCTGGAGGAAAAACAAGTCTTTGTTCTTTTTGCATATCCTATTTGGAATAGTTCCCTGCAAGGAATAGGCCTCAAAAAAAAAAAAAAAAAAAAGTTAGCTTAAATGATGAACGAATTAGTCTGCTACACTCTAACTAGTTTGTACCCTATAGAAGAGAGTTTATTTAAAAGATCTATGTTACTTGATAAGGGAGGCCAAGTTGAGATGAGTTATTTCCTTTTCTTCTCTATATTTTTTTCTTTGTTCAGAATTAGGGAATTAAGTCATGTTTCTTTCTTCTTTTTTTTAAAAAAAGATTTTATTTATTTATCTGACAGAAACACAACTAGAGAGGGAACACAAGCAGGGGGAGTGAGTGAGGGAGAAGCAGGCTTCCTGCTTAGCAAGGAGCCCAATGTGGGGCTCAATCCCAGGACCCTGGGATTACGACCTCAATCGAAGTCAGATACTTAAGGACTGAGCCACCCAGGCACCCCAAATCATGTTTCTTTTTAAGCGTAAGATTTGGGAAAGAAAATGGCAGAATGCTTGTCGTTATTAAAGATTTGAGTTAAATTATTCTGGAAAATCATTTTTGTACTGAGTGCTATCTTTTACTGAGAAAATGAAGAAGAGCATGATTTGGGGGAAAGGCGAGAAGACCTTAACTCTTGTCTGTTTTAATTGAATTATCCCTATGGCCTCAAGTACAAGTATTCCAAGTGGATAAAGAAATACTGGCCTATAGCTTCTGACACTGAAAAAATAAAATCATGTCTGTTATCCCTTTCATGAACTCATTCAGCATTTGAGTGTCCGTAATTGTCAGAAACATAATTGTCAGATACTTCTCCGAAGGCACAGAGAAAAAATAAATAAAGGTGCCCACTTGCAGTTATCATCAGAGGGGAGAGATCAGTAATAGATATATGCACAAGAACAAGATTATTCCATATACTGATTAAGTGACATAAATGAGATAAAACAGGAGGATGTCAAATGGAGAGTGACTGAGGGGGTGATCTTCTAACTTGGATGGTCAGAAAATATTTTTACATGGGAGGCATATGTTAGTGGAAACCTAAGTGATGAGGAGACATCATGCTCTCCTACTTTTTCTTCTCTCTAACTCTTTACCTCATCCTAAATTCCAGTGAAGGAGACCGTGGTCTCACTTGAATGAATGTCTACTTCTGAATGAGAAATGATGGGGTCACATCATTTGACATGGCCACTGGGGAAACCTGCTTAAATAAGGGACAGTTAAGGGGAGGGATCATTGTGGCTGGACAGACGACCTAACTATTGCTCCTAAGACTGCTGTCTGTGTCCTCCTGTCCACAACCATGTATCTCATTGTTTGGAAGGGAAAAGAAAAAACAGAACTGTGAGAGAGATGTGCCCTTGCTTAGAAGTGAGGGGGTCGAGTTGAGGTCACTACAACACTTGTACCTCTAGCTCCTGGTTGAAAAGTCAGTATGATGAATTTAGTATTCAAAAATGCGTTATGTAATTTGGAGTTAGTCTGATTTCTAGGAAACATTTTCCCCACTGATTCAAACTGTAACTTCTTAATAATTATACTCCTGCACAGAGTGATGTGATTTAATTATTGCTCTTATGTTGATGTATTGGTTTAGCACTGATTATTTAGATATTCATATATATGCCTTTCTCTATATGTGTCTAGGCAGTGAGGGTAGTTAGATGCTGTTAAACAACTTGACCATTGTGTCCCCTGCTCTTGTGTTATGCATTTAATATCAGGTCCTGGGTTTAGCAGAGTGATAATGCAATTTCAAATGTACCTGTACTGACCTTATATTATCTCTCCTTTTTTTTTTAAGATTTTTTATTTATTTGACAGAGAGAAACACAGCCAGAGAGAGAACACAAGCAGGGGGAGTGAGAGAGGGAGAAGCAGGCTTCCTGCCAAGCAGGGAGCCCGATGTGGGACTTGATCCTGGGTCTTCGGGATCATGACCTGAGCCAAAGGCAGTCACTTAACCAACTGAGCCACCCAAGTACTCCCATATGTTATCTCTCCTAAATGTGATATACCCCGTAGCTCCTCCCCTTCCTATTTCAGTGGAATTTTTATGTTAGTCAAGAGATATCAACAAAAATTTCTCAGTGTTGACAGTAAGAGGATAATGTCTATAAAATTTCTAGTATTTTCCTCATAAGAACCTGAAAATTTGATGAAATGGTCAGGATTTCAACCAATTAGCCAATTAGGTGGAATTCTGCATTTGGTTTTCCTGTCAGTCATTTAACACATTCTTCAATGTATAGTACCTGTTTGTATGTAAGAATAGCGAACAGTGAACTCTGGGCCAGACACCAGTAACAGTCTGTAGGAATTCTCATTGTGCTATGAGGACATTTTCAGACCTCTGGACTTCTGAATTATTAGGAGCAACAAGAGAATACAGTTCTAAGATTAATAACTATAAGAATGATACCATTTAGTGAACATGTTACTTGCCAAGCATTGTGCTTAAATGTTTTTCATCTTTCACATTTGATCCTCACAACAACCTCACAAAAGGACTATTCTTGTCCTGCTGCAGTGGTGGACAGGTCTAGAAGGAAACTTTCATATAGCTTATCACGCAGCTTGGTGGAGGAGACACAGCTTTGACAGAGCCTCACTTCACAGCCCTCAGGCTGAAAACAGCCACACATATCTTACACTAATATGATTAAGCAACATTTCCCATGAATCAGGAAGTGGTGTCATGTACTCTAGCGTACATAACATGCCGACTTCTCACTACCAAACATGACAAAACCTAATGTCGCTTTCAAAGAAACAGTCATCTCCAATTATGCAACAAATTGGTAAGCTTGGTAGGTACTTCTTTTTTCCAGAAATCTATTCTCAATTACAGAGCTCTTCCACTGTCAGAAGAAAATTATCACTTGTTCAATTTTTAAAAATACTTTCCCAAAAGAGTCTCTAAGTCAGTTAAAATGCTATTTGTATTTTGTTAGTTTTATTGCCATTTTTTGCATTGTTTCTGAAACCAGTCACCAAAGAGATGAAGGGTTAGAAATTAAGTATATTTATTATTATAACAATTTCAACAAGTGCTTTCTTATATTTAAGATCTTCATGCCTCAGTCCTACTTCCAAAGATTTTGTTTTCATAGCATGAGATGTTGCCTAACATAAGGATTTTTTTTAAGGTTCCTCAACAAACTCCTAGATTTTAGATTTAGCCTTTTAAATTGAGATCCAGTACCTTATAAAGCCTTTCTGAGAGTAAATAAAGAATAAAAACAGGCCAGCACAAAGGATTGTTTGTCTAAGTTCCCTTACTTGTAAAATGAGGTCCTTTTAATAATACTTTTCAAACATCATTGAAGAAGATTTCTCTGTATGGAAAAAAAAAAAAGTCTGTGGAGTAAATTTGAACCAGAAGCTTCACTTTATAAAGCTGGTAAGATTGTGACTACTCTGATTCTCAGGTTGAATGCGGGTACCAGGCAGCATTTGGGTGTTGGAAGGAAGATGACCTCAGCACCACACATTCCTCTGCTTTCCTCTACCTTTGCCTTCACCCCAATTTAAGGTAACCTTTCTATTTTCCGGCACACGTAGGAATTGATAGTATTTGTGTAACTTGCTGAGACAAATGGGCAGACTACTGACAGGACAGATTGAAAGCTAATGGTTTAAAAGTTTTAGTTGACCCTCAGGGCCACTCTAGGGTTGAGGTGGGGGAGATTTGGGCACATCTGAAGCCAATTTATGGCACATTATTTGGAAATAAGCTCTGCCTTAAGACACAAACATCAAACCAAGGGCTCCAGAGAACACCACTTAAAAACCACTAAGTGGTCCCTCAACCCTCTTTGGAGTTTGAGAGTATATGGTCTAGCAAATAACAAGTGTATGTTGATTTAAATATTCATGCAATAATTATATTTTGATGGTCTACATATAGCAAAAGATACTATTACATGTGCTAGAGACACATTGATGAACAAAACAAACCTGGCCCTTGCTCTCAAAGGATTTTCCATCTAATATGGGAGGCATGATAATGAATACAGATAATGTACCATAATTTATGATAAATGTCAAAGAAGCAGTGTAAGAGAATAATCATACAAGACCACAGTCAGGGAAGTCAGAAACTTTCTCCTAAAATTGCCAACGTTGAAAGAGTGGGAAGAACCAGCCATATCACTACGCATGTGCAGGTGATGTTAAACAGATTTGAATTTTAGGAAAGAATAGCATTTGCAAAGACTGAGATGGAGAAGAACGTGCTGGGTTTAAGCAAGTAAAAGTCATTCAGTGTGGCAGGAGCTTGATGGGCATGTGGAGGAGTGGCCTGACATAAGGGAAAAGTGTCCATGAGCCAGACATGGGGTCCTTAAGGCCACAGCAGGAATTTGTAACTCTTCCCTAAAAGCATGGAAAGTTATTAGAGGATGAAGACATGATGTGATGTAACCTTAAAAGTAGTCACTTTGCACATGATGGACAAACTGGAGGGGAATAAAAATGAAAACAAGGAAGTACACTTAAATGTCCATTGCAGAAGCCCAAGAGAAGAACTGTGGCTTGGTCCAGGGTTCTCACCAGGATGGAAGAAGGAGGATAAAATCCTTTTTAAAATCTGAATCTAAAATACTTACCTTCAGGGAAGAGGAAGATAAGAAAAGTCAGTCCACTGAATCCCAATCTAGATTTGAAGAGGCACTGAGAAAAGGCCCCATGGCCCCTTTAGAACAAAGGCATATCATTCAGGCATATTACTGAGCCACTCACTGAGTACCATGGACAGAGAACCTGATGGGTCTGGATTTTAATTTCCTAAACAATTTGGAAAATCAGTATATAATGAGTCTTCTACACAGGATTCTTGTGAAGAGAAAGAAAAAAAAAAAGAATCACTGCTAGGAAGCCTTTGTAAAAATATCAAATGCAGTGAAAATGCCAAGGTACTAGCTGTAACGTCATCCTCATAGTGGGGAATCATGGACATCAATTTCAGATACTTGTCAAGTATAAATGGAAAGATCATATTATACTGAGTTTCCAGATCTACACTATTTACTTCTCAATAAGTATTGATGTCTTGGGCCTTGCTCTGTGATTTATTAGCTTAGTAACCTTGAAAATGTCAATACTATCAGGTCACATCTTATGTGCCAATTAGGAAACACTCTGCACACTTTACCTAATTTACTCCTTGAAACAATCAGGCATGTAGAACTTTTCCTTGTTTAATATATAAGGAAGCTTTACCTCAATGAGATTAATAATTAGCAGAAGTCTCTGGGTAGAGCCAAAACTCAAACCAGGCTCTCCTTGCCAATTTCAGCTCTCCATATTTCAGTTTCCACATCTTGACACAGATATAATTCAGCCAGGTTTACACATTAGTTGGGAAGATCAAATTAAATAACATATGTAAAATATATTTGTAAACTACAATACATTTTAACACACATGAGGTTTAAGACAGATTATAAATTCTATATATTTTATTCTAAGATAGTCATGAATTGAAGGCTTATAAATCTGAATGTCCAGTGTCCTGCTGAGTTCTAAAAGTATGCTTTAGCATCTTTGTGTACTTTTGCAATTGTAATTTATTTTTTAATCTGTATTTCTTTTCCTGAGCCCTGTCTAAGATGATCTGCTTGGAATAACATGTTTTTGTCTGCCTACAATTCTGTTATTTCAGAGCTGTCATTGATGAGCTGGAAGATTTTTAGGATGTCTTGAGGTGATGCCATTTGAGATTAAGAACTTTTCTAGCAGCCAAGAATTGTAACTTCAAAATGTCTTCATAAATACAAAGTTAAGGTAGTAACCCAGTTAAGGTAATATCTTATAGGAACTTAGGGATATCACTTTCTCATTTTTGACTGTACTTTAAAACAGAAAATAGTTTAGAAAAAAGAGAATTACCCCGATAATCTAGGACAAAGAACTCATGCTTTTATTGAAAATATGCAAGGCAGAATAGGTTGATTTAAATAAAGCATATAGTTGATGAAGGAGTTAACAGATAGTACTTTCCTTCTCAGATTTAGACATGTAAATGACATCCTTGATTATTTCGGGTATTTCAAATATCCTAATTTGTGTTTAGTCCAATAAAATTATAAAAACTCAGCAGCACATGTAGCTGCAGTATATTTCATCTTAGCTTCCACTGAGCATGTGCATCCTCGTGGAAGATTTAGATGTTGATGGCAATTCTTCCAGAATAAGGTCACATTGGACTTGAGAAAAACCCAGTTTATGGCGAGTTTTATCACCCTTCAGAAAGAACTTAAATTAACTGTCTGCTACTTCTTTGTGAGAGAATATTGACACATTTCTAGAATCTTCTACATCAACCAAATCAGGCCAAATCCTCCTCCAGGGAGAAAATGTTCAGTGTCTAGATTTTCCTGGACAGAATCTGCCTCTGTCATTCATGAACTTCACAGGTAGTTGGAAAGTCTACACAGAACTGAACAATTAAAGTTTTCATCAGAAATGAAAATCTCTAGTGAATAAAACCATTTACATAAAAAACTCTAATTGGGGATCTTATTCCCTGGTTTTGAGTTATGTAAACCTTGAGGATCAATACAATGGAGTGTAAGGTAAGCATAGTGATGCCAAAGACAGCAGTGCCCTTTTCAAGATGCTGTCCAGCTCTAATAACCAGATCTGCTAATCAGTCTAGGCACTAGCAAAATTTAGTGTCTAACAATAGTCTCTGCTCTGTATGCATTGTGAAGCAAAAAAAGGACACACACCATCTCCTCAAGTTTCCTGAGATTCACTTATAGAGGGAAGACACGTGCACAAAGGAAATTCAAAGTAGCATATAATTAACAAACAAGTATTACAATAAATTCTACTCAATTTGAGCTATTCAGTTGACTCAATTAATATAAATAGCTACTTTTTATTCAGCAATTTCACAGTAACTTTAGACAAACAAAGCCTAAACTCAAGTAGAAGAAAGAACTAACTTTATACCAAGGAAGTCAAAACTGTACTCGCATGATTCTTTTTGAGTTGATCATCAAGGATGGCAAAAGTTGGGTAGGAAGAAAGCAAAGGCGTTCTAGGTGAGGGATCAGTAGAACTGATTATAGTTTTTGAACCCAGACTAACAGTAAACAGGAACTTAGGCTAGAAATAGGGAGAGTGTGCTTAGGAATGGTTAAACAATCTAGTTACTCTTGTTAGGTGTTAATATTTCATTTTTTAAAAATATTCAACTCCCTATGAACTTCTCAATTTTCCTACAAAATGAGTATTAGCACCTCTAATTCTCACGAGAGCCAAGTCCAGTTCCATGCCGAGATTTAGACGTGTGTGTGTCTGGTGATGTGGGTCTGACAGAAATCTCTGCCTGAGACCAGGAAATCTTCAGAAGGTTCTGAATAGGATTTCAATGTCAGATAGGCCTGAATTCAAATCCTGATGCTGCCGCATCCTTGATTTCATTACTTTACCTTGCTAAACCTCAATTTTCTCATGAATGAAATGAAGATTCATTCATCCAACAAATACTTATTGAATCATTACCTGTTCCAGACTCTGATCTAGGTGTTGAGGATATAGCAGGGGGAAAAACGCTCAACAATCTCTGCTCTCCTAGAGATGACAGCATCTGCCTTGAACTGGATTGCACTGAGATGAAAAGACAAAAGCACATGTCTAGTGCTCTGGAGACAGATATATATGGTTCAGTAATGAGGGCTTAGTCGTCAGAGGAGGACTGCCATTGTTACATAATTTTTACTTGAATATAGATTCCCATTATGGGTTTGTGCAACAGCATGGATCTATAGAGATGAGGAGCAGGAAGCTTCAGTGAAATCAAAAGCAGCTAACTCGCCAGGAAACTTTGGAAGACACAGACTTCTCTGTTGGAGGTCTTATGGCAAAGAAGTCTACAAAAAAGGATAAAATCAAACCTGCCTCTGTCTGAAATGCATAGCTGTGGTGGGTCATGGAACTGATTCGAAGCCCAAGTGACAGTGGAAGCAGCAACAGTAGGTGGTAATGCTCAGAGAAAGCAAGCAGTTGGAACATACGGAAACTGCAGTGTTTCCCAAAAGATGTGAAGATTCAGACATCCTCAGGCATCTCCTAGAATGGAACCAGAACAAGTGGAGAAAACATGGTGCTATTTTTTTGTAATAACTGATCAAATTTGTTTGCAAGTCACCTGCATATAAAGGAGAATATCCCTCCAGAATTGGAAGGTCTGCGAAACAGGTAGAAGGAAGAGTCCATGAACTATACTTGCCTTGATTCCTGCATAACACTACTAAAAGCTTTATGGTATATGCCATCTCCATGCACACTTGTATAATAAGTAGATTAAATGTGCAACCAGTGCTGTACACTGGCTATCCTGTTTATGAACAGACATGCTTAAAAGAGGTCTTTATTGGAAGAAATGGCAGGTTTACAGCAAAAAGCACCAAAAGCATTCATGTGGGTGTTAACAGTAAAAATGATCACAGTGAACATAGAGGTTAATGTCTACCCCTACATGAGTATCTAGTAAATAGTGAATGCCCAGAATGAATGAGATCTATTGTGGAGTAAAATCAATATGACCAGGCTGTGTGAGAGCATTAACTTTAATGGTTCTCATTTTCATGTATAAATTCTACTTCAAAAAGAGCAATAAAACAACTTAGGCTGGTACTTTGCAATTTTTCTGGCATGATGGCTATATTTTTGTGGCTTACGTAATCCCTGGCCATACAGAACCAGAGAAACAAGTTTCATTTCATGATTCCAAATAATTGCTTTTGCTTTTTTTTCTGGTGCACTGGCCATTTTAAAATCAGATTGTTTATAATCACCCTTGGTTTGATAGTTATAATTAAATTCATTTATTCACCAAATATTTGTTTTATTCTTTATGTACCAGCAAACACTGTTATAGGCACTGGAGATATAAGGGTGAACCAGCAGAAAAGATCTCTGCTTTTTTGGAAATTATACTTTATGACACGAAAAAGGCCATAAAAAAGAAAACAAATAGGATGACTTCATAAATTAGTAATGATATAAATTATAAAAATAAAGGAATGCACTACATAGAATTTATGTGTGGCAGGATGGTGCTCATGCATTTGTATTATATGAAGTGGAGAGATCCAGGAAAAGTTCTCTGCAAAGGTCAGCTTTTGAGATGTGAATGATGAAGAACCAGCTATATGAAAACATGTGGGAAAAATATTTGCTGGATAGATTTAATGGCAAGTCAAAAGTTCTGAGTCAGAATAAACTTAGAGACAATAAAATCTTGAAACAGAAGGAAAGCCAATGTGTCAGTGCATGATGAAAAAGTGAAAGTAGTAAGAAATGAGATTAGAGAGGAAGGGCCAGAACACAGTACATTTTCTAGACATTTTATCTTGAGTGCATTGGGAAACCAGTGGGTGGTTTTAAATACTCTATGAACTAACTTACTTTAAGTCTTTAATAGATTATTTTAGCTTTAGTGTAGCGAATGGGTTGATTAATAAATCTCTGACTTAATAATTTCTTGGTTAGATAATAATTTTTAACTTACTAGCTAAATTCAAATGTTAAGATTTAGTCATTCAACAAATATTTCTCAAGCCCTCCGTGCTATTCAGTGGGAATACAGAAGCAAATAAGATGTTTCTGCTGCCATTAAGAATCTCACCACAGTCTAGCAAAAACAAATAAACAAAATCCCAGAAATTAAACAAATAGTTACATTTTTTAACTTAACCTGCTGAAGGTACAGTGTTTATACTTAATTTGAATTTAATATGAATTAGAAGATTGAGATCTATGACTCTCCACTGAAAAAACCTCCTTCCCACCGGCCCCACCCCCAAAAGAGTCTGCTAAGTAGCAAAACCCTTTATACTAATCAGGCCTTCTTCAGTTGCGATAGATGAAAAATCAAATCAAACCAGTTCAAGACAAAAAGAAGTGTGTGATGGATTTATTATTTCATCTAAACACTCCAAATCTAAATAAGCATGGATAGTCTCAGGCTTACAAACTTAAGGAGTTAGACAATAAAATTCATTTCAGTCAGAGAACTTGGAAAATAAAGATGACAGTTTTGGAAAGGAACTTGCCACAAAACTGAAAATCTACAAGTAAACTCTGCTGAACTTCTCTGGTCATCCCTGAGCTATAAATGAATCAAGGAAGCTCCAGAATTCTCAGTGTAATGATGATGGAAAATTGAGGGAGTTGAACAATTTTAACTGTTGCCTACCACGGAGTTTGGATTTTGAGTCCTATTCCAAATACATTCAAAGACTCAAAGGAAAATATATTTATAATGAAAGTTATTATATGAAAACCCAGAATAGAAACAGAAACTATAAGAACAAGATGGAAATTTTAGAATTATAAAATATAATAACAAATTTGCTGGATAGATTTAATGGCAGGTTGGCAGATGAAAATTTAAGTCACAAAAACTTAAATGATTCATTATCAATAATCTGACTTGAACCCCAAGATACTATGGAAAATTCTTCAAGTTGGAATAACACCAAGGTAATATAAGTAGTAAACTTGTATCTACAGCAAGAAAGTACACTGAAATTGTTAAATATATGATTTTTTTCTTCCCTTAATTTCTTTAAAAGATATATGACTATTGGAAAAAATTATAGCATGTATTATGTGATATATTATTATATGCCTAGATATTATGTAAAGTAAGAATAGTACAAGGTCAAGAGAGTAATTGCAACTATACTGTTGCAACATTCCTACATTTTACCATATGTGGTGCAAATTGATTCTGAGAACACTGTGATAAGTTAAGGATACTTATTATTCTAGAATAGGCATTAAAATAATGCTAATATGTTAGCTAAAAAGTCAGCAGAGGCATTAAAATGGAACATTAAAAATATTTATTAACAGCACTAAGAAAATAAGAGAGGAGGAAAGAATGGTAAAAAACTGAAGGGAAAACAGAAAACAAATTACAGAATGATAGTTAAGTCCAAAAATACTGATAGCTAAATTTGAATTAACTAAACACCCCAATTAAAAAGCAGTGACTGTTAGATCAGACTTAATAAAAGACCCAACCCTTTGTTGTCTACAAGAAACTCACTTTAAGTATAGTGACATAGTAGGTTAGAACTAAACTTATAATAAAAAAATACTAGTTTATACATATATGTGTATATGCATACATACATATATATACATAACAGAAGGCTGTGATCCAATACCTAGCCAATAATATTAATAAAAATTGAAATAAATGCAGAACAATTTACAAATAATTTACAAAGTAATTTACAAAAATGTACAGGTTACATTAATACCCTACATTTTTTTCACAATAATTTTAATATTATAAATTCCCTATATTTAGAACTATTGTCTTTACTAGAGTCAGGATTAAAAAAAGAGTCTATAGACCACATTTCATAAAATATAAATTAAATAGAACTTCTTTATATTTAGTATGGAACTTTAAGGAAAAAAATCTATTTTATCTTAACATAATGCAACTGAGGGGTGCCTGGATGGCCCAGTCAGTTAAGCATCTGCCTTTGGCTCAGGTCATGATCCCAGGGGCCTGGGATTGAACCCCATGTTGGACTCCCTGCTCAGTGGGGAGCCTACTGCTCCCCCTGCTTGTACTCTCTCTTTCTTCTCTCTCTCTCTGTCAAGTAAATAAAATCTTTAAAAAAATATAATGCAACTGAGGAGAAATAATGTAGTATATAAAATGTAATCAAAAGACTCCAATTTCAGCATTAAGTTTAAAAACTCATAATAAAGAAAATACTGGATATTCAGTGTGTTCAAATATTCAATATTAATGATATTTCTGAGAGACATCTTAATAACTGCTTTATAATAGGCTAACACTCAAGGTAGATGTTATGAGTACTTTTTTTGACATTTAATACAATTTAAGAACCAATATAGCAATTGTGGACCTAGGCCCATCAATAACTTTAGATTCAATGGGGAGAGCCACAATTTTATAAGGAAAATAATAAGGGATGGAACAAAAGAACAGTGTAATATATTATAGTAAGAATGTCAATATTTACTCTAACAAGTAAAATGCAAAAGTTGGATTGATTTCCAAATCAAAATATTAAATATATCTTGATTCCATTACCCAAGAGCAAGATAATGTTTATGAGTATAAAAATATTGGTGAACAGGAATGCATTACCCTACACATTTATGGCCAATTGATTTTTGACAAGCATGCTAGGGCCATTCAATAGGAAATGGAAATCTCTTCAACAAATGGTGTCTCAACAATTGAATATCTCCATGTAAAAGCATGAAGTTAGACCTATATTTCATTCTGTATACAAGTATTAACTCCAAATAGAACAAACACCAAAGCATATGAACTAAAACTCAAACTTTTAGAAGAAAACATATGGTAGATCTTCATGAACTTGATTTTGGCAATGTATACTTGAATATGACACCCAAAGTGTAAGCAACAAAAGAAAAATAGATAGACTGGATTTCACCAAAATTAAAACTTTTGTGCATCAAAGGACACTGTCAAGAAAGTGAAAAGGAAATGCACAGAAATGGGGAAAATATTTGCAGAACATATATATGATAAGGGTCTCATATCTAGAATACATAAAGAAATCTTACAACTCAGTAACAAAAGAAAAATAACTCAATTTAAAAAACAGGTGAAGTAATTGAATAGATATTTCTTCAAAGAAGATATATAAATAAACAACAAGCACATGAAATGTATTTAATATCACTGTCATTAAGGGAATGCAAATAAAACTACAATGAAACACTGCTTCATACTCCCTACTAGGCTTTAACTTAAAATATAATAAAATGAAAAATAAGCTTTGGTGATGATGTAGAGATAATGGAATCTCTATACACTGCTTGTGGGAATGTAAAATAGTATAGCCACTGTGAAAAACAGTTGTGTGGTAATTATATGTCAAACATATAATTACCATGTGATCAACAATCCCATTCCTAGGAATATACCCTAAAATAATTGAAAATAGATATTCAAACAAAAACTTCTGCACAAATATTCACAATACTAGTATTCACAATAGCCAAAAAGTACAAAAAGATGACTAGGTAAACAAATTGTGGTATATACATACAATGGAATATCATCTGGCCATAGAAAGAAATGAAGTACTGATACTTGCCATAATGTGAAAAAGCCAGACACAAAAGGTCACAAATAGAATGATTGATTCCATATATATGAAATATACTAAATAGGAAATCCATAGACACAGAGTAAATTAGGGGTTGAAGGAGGAGACAAGATGAATGGAAATGACTCCTCAATGAGTGTGAGGTTTCCTTCTGTGGTGATGAAAGATTTTGGAACTACCTAGAGGTGAGAGTAGCATAACATTATGACTGTACTAAATTTCACTGAATTACATACCTTTAAATGGTTAATTATATGAGTTTGCTTCAATAAAAGGAGGTGCTGCAGGGCACAGTTTTATGTCCTTATGCTGACATGTTTACAGCACACTCTTTTTTTTTTCTTTAGTTGCTGTAAAACAAGTGCAAACAAGAGAAAGAATAAAAATGCTTAGGCCCAATTTTTTTTTTTTAATTTTTTTTTAAATTTTTTATTTTTTTATTTTATTTTATTTTTTTTTCCCATTCCCAACACCCAGTGCTCCACGCTCTAGGCGCCCCCAGTACCCACCACCAGGCTCTCCCATCCCCCCACCCCCTCCCTCCAAGTCCCTCAGTTTGTTTCTGTGTCCAAAGTCTCTGTTGTTTCGTTTCCCTCCCTAGATTACCTTAGTTCCCATTTCCTTTCCTTCTCCCACTGTTCTC
>PITA01019938.1:26106-36426 GCA_004023965.1 Spilogale gracilis | reverse complement strand
ATTGTGGAACTCTTTGCGCTCCTCCTGGCAGAGTGGCTTCTATTTCTGGTGAACAACCTGGTCTGGAGGCGCTCTCCTGGCTCCCAGCCTCTCCATCTCGTATTCTTTGTTCCCTTCTCTGGGACACTTTTCCCAACGCTTCAGTGGATCCATCTGTCCACACTTCCTGCCACCAGGACCATTCACCCATTCTTTCATGTAGCAGAATTTAGGAAGCGCCCGGTGGCCGCCGCCATGTTCACCCAGCCTCCCCATTTGGGGTTTTGCATTGGAGTGTTGTCTTCCTGAGCTTCTGGCTTGCTTTCTGGGGGCAGGGTCTGCGGAGCTATTTTCAGCCTCTTCTACTTGGGCTGCGTCTCTCCGCCCCCTTGCTAGAGGCTGGTCTCAATGGTAACCAGGTTATCAGGTTACAATTCTCTGGTACCGGAGCGTTGTTCTTTTACGTCTTTTTTCAGCTGCTGAGGAAGTCAGGTCGGAGCAAGATGTCTGCGCCCAGACCTCCCTCTATGTGTCTGTTTACTGAGTTAATGAGTGAGTCAGAAATGGTGGTTAAACATAGGAAAATAGCATGCTGCTAAGTTTAAGAAAATGAAGCAGGGTTTTGAAGTCCTGCAATGCTGAAGCCAGCTCCTAGCTTGGTTTCTTAGGGCAAATCCCGTACCCTGAGTCTCCGTTTCCTCAGTTGTGAAGCTAAGATTATATACATCCTGTGGAATTAACGTAAGGATTGGAGGGGCACCTGGGTGGCTCAGTTAAGCCTCTGTCTTCGGCTGGGGTGGGGTTCTCAGTGTCGGGGGATGGCCCAGCCCCGGGATCCTGATTCTGCCTCTGCCTAACCCCTCCCACCTCCCCCAGTCATGCTTTCTCTCAAAGACCTTTTTTAAACATGCAAGGATTGGTAAGATAATGAATGTGGTAAGAAAGACCTGGAAGTAAGTGGGTTCATTTGGTAAAGCAGGTGACTCTTGATCACCGGGTGGTTCTGAGTTCAGGTCCCAAGGAGGGTAGAGTTTTAGAGAAAAAAAAAAACCCCAAACCGGAAATAGAAACATGGATGGGAACTCCTGCATGTTCAGTCCCACCTAAACCCAAGCAGCACGAACCTCAAGGCTGCCTTCTCAAAAGCTTCCTGTGATGGGCCTGGCGTCACCATACTCGAATTCTTCATTTCTTTTATTAGTTTGCCATCACAGTTAACTTTCTACTTTGACAAGGTTTTTATTTGTTTTACATTTTGTCATCTCACAGTTTCATGACATCAGCCACTGGAATACACAAAATTAGGTTCTTCACTTTTATACAGAGAAAAAATAATAAACTCCATTAAAAGTTCACTTTGACCAAAGAGACAACCTCCGATGGAAAACCACACGCAGGAAGACCCAATATACATATATATATATATAATGTATAGATATTTATAGATAGCTCATCTGAAAGAACACAAGAAAAAAAAAATCCAAGGTTGGCAGCGCTATCTACAGTAAGAGGGATTAATTCTACCAGCTTTTCAAACAGTCACATTTGATATTCAAAGGAAGCACGTGAGTGGGGACAGACTAACACTCCATCAGGCTCTAGAGCAGTCTAGTAATGGCTTAAGATTCTAGAAGGGGGTGATAGGTGCCAAGGAAAGGTGAATGCAGGCGTCCGCTCAGCCTCAGAGCACCCCACACACAACTGTCCCCTCCACAGCCCTACAGGTTGCATTGCTCTCTCCCCTCTTGTTTCAGGATGTGTGGCAACTGATTTAGGCTACAAGACCAGTGGCTCTGGTTTCTGGGCCAGGAGATCTCCCTGATAGTGTGGGTGGCTGGGGTGTATATGGCACAGTCCTGGGCCTCAGGTGAAAGGAGGGGACTAGGGTGTATGGAGAGCCTTTCTCCTCTTCCTGGCCCTTGTTCACTTCAGGAAACTTCACCTCCCACCCTAGGACCCAGCAAGACCCAGCCCAAGCCACTCCAGGGGTCCTGAGATGGCAGTGTGGGCCTGCAGAAGTCTCGCTACCTTAGACTATTTCTCTCCAAATAAACTCTCTTCTTAGTGATGTCCACAGAAAATACTGGCATAGCTTGACCAGGACCAGAAACACCACCACATTTCTGGTGGCCTTGGACACACTGCTCCTGACTGGGTTGTCCTCCTTGGAACCTGGGGGCAAAACATCTTGTCCTCCACGGACCTGGGACTCTCAGCCATCACTGCTTCCAGCCACAGCCTGGCTCCTGAAGACAGACATCATGAAGTTCTTGGGTGCGTCCAGCCCTCATGGGCTATCCCAGCACTTAAGCTCAGCCCCCAAATCAGGTCCCAATGGAGACAGAGGATCAGGCAACTTTCTACCTCAGGGTCTTGACTCAGACATGGGACAAGGCTAGGAGGTGGTGGAGTGCGGGCTAAGACACTCTATGGGGTTCCCGCCTTTTAGGGGACGTCCCCGTGTTCTGTCTTGGGCAGAGAAACCCTGTTTGGACCCTGCCTGCCTGGCCCTACATCACCGGGCCAGCCCAGAGAGCACCAGGAAATCTGCTGCCTGGTAGGAGCGCCCCCTTGTGGCTCCGGTTCAGATGATTGTCACAAGTGCAAAAAGACAGAAACATGTGCTTGGTGAAGGAGATGGGGAGAAAGGGGCCTGCAGAGCTCCAGGACTCCTGCCTCCTAGTGCTCCCCAATGCCTCCTCATGGTTGTCACCTCAGTACCTGAGCTGGACCCTGTGGCTCCTGCTATCCCCAGGACACCACCTCAAAATCCCATGCCGTCTTCAAACCTGCCCAAGGGGGTCATTCCATGCTTTCTTCAGTCTAGGATATTATCCTGGATCCTGCCCAGAGAAGCACTCGAACTCTCTCCTTAACAAATCCCCTTCTTCCTGTACCCCGCCCTGACTGTGGGGAGTTGGAAGAGGGGTCTAAGTCAGCCAAGTTGACAAGGTGAGTGAGCTAGGGGTGGGGAGGAGTGAGCCTCTCAAAACCATCTGGAGACTGTTCTGCAGCATCTAGGATGAATCCCCTCATCTTTTTAACAAAAGAGAAGTAAACCCATTTCCTCCCCTTGGCCTTCACAAAAATAAACTAAAAGGAAAATGAGCCGGCACGAGGATGGCAGTGGGATGTCGATGCGGGCCGGGGCAGGTGGGCGTCTCTGCGGGGCCAAGGGCTTCAACAAGACACCTCCATGGTGTGATTGACCTGGCCCAGCCCCTCACTGCTCTCCGAGTGGGTACAGGCCTGTGGGCGGCTGCCCTCCACCGAGCTGGCACTGGTGAGAGACGCGGTTCGAGAGCGGGCGAGGCGGGTCATGCTGGCTGAGGGCACTGTGGACAGAGATGGGGGCGGGCGTGAGGGCGGGCAGCCAGGGCCAGGGGCCGGCGGGTGGGACAAGCATTGACGCAAGCAAAGCGGCCAGCAAGCCCCGTTCTTCGGGCAGCACGGGGGCCTGTCTCAAGCCACGGCTCTGGCATCTACTCGGACACGCCAGGGACATGCAGCACCAGCACCAGGGACTAAGCCCAGGAGGCGGGGGACCAGGGGCCCTGCAGAGGCCAGTAGGACCCATCTCACGGCAGCTGGCCAGAGCTACGGCCAGAGCAGGGTGGTCGGACTGGGGGCCCCTGAGCTGGTGCAGGGATGGGACGTATTTCCAACGACGCCTCCCTCAAGAGGATGACGGGACAGGGGAGCATGACCACTTCTATCAAGGATGAGGTGTGGAGGCCACAGGCTGCTTAAATCCAGTTTCTGCTTAAATCCAAGCAAGACTCTCAGGGGGCGAACTCCACCTTCCTGGACACGCCTGGCCACCCACCCAGCTCGGGCACGGCTGGACACCCTTGCTCCCAGGGCCAGGCCTGGGCTTCTGCTCTGTGAGGCTCTGGTTCCACCTGCCCGAGCTCTGAAAGCCTCGCAGCCCATGGCACCCCAGAAGCCAGACTGCTCTAAACCCCAGCCAATCGAGAGCCCAAATGGGACACGGCCCGCTAGAGTCCAGGATCTGTGAAAAAGCAGGACACAAGAAAGTTCCAACCACAGCAAGATGAGGCCCGGCTGCAGCATGGCACAGAGGAAGGAGCAGGGGCTACTGGGCAGGGTTCCATGCATCGGAGGAGGGGCCACGGGGCTACCTGCTCCTCCACTCAGCCTTCGGTCCTTCAAGTATGCAACTAAGAGAGAAGACAGAGCCAGAGGGGCAGGGTGGGGTGGGGGGAGACACGGAACACAGGTGAAGAGCATGACCCGGCGAGGCCAGGGTGTTGCGACCGGTCAGGGAGAGGAGACAACAGGGTAGGCACAGGGTGGGCCGGAGCCAGGCCAGAGCCTCAGGAAGCCCACTCCTGCCCACCCACCTGAGCAGTAGTCCTGAAGGGAGCCTTGACACCACGCTGGGGGCACTCCTCTGGCCCCCGCTTCTCCAGCCAGGGCTGCAGCACTTAGGGCCTCATGATGAGAGGGGTTTGGGGGCCCATATCCTAGCAGCAGCATCCTCTCCTTTCTTCTGGGCCTCAGTCTCCCCAGGTACAGACTGGGGGAGGCCTGCACAACCTCCTAAATCCTGCCAAGCTCTTGGACTGCCCGGCGGTGTTTCTCACGGGGTCCTGAGAACATGTCCTAGCCTCACAGGTGCTGCCTGTCTACCTATCTCACAGACGCTCAGTGGGAGCCCCTGGGCTCAGGCCCAGCCTCAGAGCTCCTGCTATGTCCCTCGGTTGGCTCAGGCCTCTCTTTGCCCTACTTCTCCCCAGAAAGGCTGGCAGGCCCCTGGGGGCCCGAAGCAGGTGCACTCCTGGCTGGGCCCCAGCCTTCAGCCTCTAGAGCTTGTGCCTCCATGGAAGGACAGGCCTGCTGGGGAAGGGAGTTCTGCTTCCAGCAGGAGAGTCAGATAAATGAGGGAAAGGGGAGGAATCAAGGAGATGAGAAGGGATGTGTGTGTGTGTGTGTGCGTGTGTGTGTGTGTGCACTTGCGTGCGTGCGTGCGTTCATGTGTGTGCTGGAGGCGCTCATGAGCTGTGTGGGCATCGCATCCCAGCACAAGGGGCAGTCTGGGGGGCAGGGTGACTGTTGCCACCCCACAGCCCGTATTACCTGGGGACCCTCACCCATGCCACCCCCAGGGTCAGCTGCCTTTAGCTCCCCCCCATGCCTCCCTCAGGCCCCCAACTCCAAGACCCCTCTCATGCTCCTGACAACATCACCCGGTGACAGAAGCCCTTCTCAGGTGCTGCAGGTTGGGCAGGGGAGTGGGTGGTGTGTATGCCTCACCTTCACACAGGCTGACTGGGCAGGACCCAGCCCCGAGCTCTGGTGGCCTAGGCCTGAAGAAAGGCCTGCCTCCCCAGCACCACCATGAAAACGGTCTCCCAAAGCCTCCCTAAGGGCACAGGAAAGCCCGACACAGCCTGGGATCATCTAGTCACAACTCAGGTGGAGATGCCCTGGAGTCCCCCGTCATGGCGGGGAGCATGTGGGGAGTGTCACGGCCTCTGGATCCCGCTGATGTGGATCTCATATGCCCATAAGCTGCTCCATGGCCCCAACCCAGTGAGCGAGCCCCTCTGCCGCCTGCCCACCAGCCTCTAGGGCGGGGTCGGGGGGGAGGCTTACTTACTGTAGCCCATGCCTTGCAGGAAGTATTTGAAGGCCTCAGTCAGCTTCCCTGGCTGCAGGACAGAGGGAAAGTCACATGCTTTGATTGGCTGCCTGGGACTGGGGGGAAAGGAGGCTTCTTCCACCTGGGCTGGATAAGGGAGGGAGGGCCAGAAGTCTCACCTGTGTGACCTGGGGGAGCCCTCCGGAATCTGCCATCTGCAGGGAAGAGAGGGGGTGAGCTGAGGAGGGGCCACACCTTGCCCAGGCCCTGGATACCTAAACAGGTTGCCCTGAGCATACACACTGTCCGCTCCCACCTCAGATGGGACCCCAGGCATGCCCCTCCGGGGCTGGGCCCTGGGCTGGGGAGCAGGCCTCCAGCTGGGGAGGAAGGCCTCACCTTCAGGAAGGTTGTCGTGCTTGGATCCAGCTTGGAGTTGCACTCCACCTAGGGACAAGGTCAGCAGAGTAAGGCAGCCCCAGCCCCTGGGATGTTAGGGGAGTCCCCGAGCCCAGATGCTAAGGCAGGTTTCAGTCTCAGAGCTGAGACGCTCTACTGGTGAGGGGGGGGGCATGCAGGCTGCCTTTGGAAAGTTCAAGCCCCTGCAGATCAGGAAGCAGCACCCACCCTGACCCCCGCCTGAGGGACCCCAGACCCTTGGATTCCACTCACAACTGCTGGCAGGGCGGGAAAGGGGCAGGGGCTGGGCCATGTCCTGAAGGGAGCCAGGGCTACCTTGTTGGGAGTGACGGGGAAAGTGCCAGGGCCTGCAGGGGTCTGGTGCGGAGGTGAGGGAGGGTCAAGGATCCTGAGAGAGGGAGGCCTCTGCCTGGGTCCAAGCAGTCCACGGGGCTCACATCCCGTTCCTCCGAGCCCTCAGGCACAGCATTTCCAGGCACACTGGGGGCAGCCCCTGGGACTCATGGACCCTAAGACCTCATGGGGACATGAAGCCCTGGGCTGCCTGCTTCCAGAATCTGGTGGGAAAGGTGACAGTCCCTAAAGGCAATAGGTGCAAGGGCTAGTCCAAGGATGCATGTGCTCAGGGATTATTTCATAGTGAATGAAGCAAGCTGTAGAGATGAGAACTCTTCTCGGGCCTGAGGTGGGTGGTGGATAGAGACGGAGGTGGGGCTGCGCTGCTGGGAGGGAGGGAGGGAGGGAGAGGGTGACGGGCAGGCGGTCTGGCCTCAGCTCCCTCCACCTCCACGCCTCCCCAACCTGAATGCTGGGCTTGCCCTGCGGTGGTGGTGCAGGCAAGAAGGTGGGGAGGTGGGCTGAGCAGTCAAACATCCAGGTCCTGGCCCTGCTGGCCAGTGGCCAATGATGCCCTTACTCCCGCCCCCCTCCTCAGTCAGGGCTCAGTCCCTCACTCACCACCCCATCCTCGGCAGGCGCATTGTCCCCGACCACCAGCATCACCGGGCAGCTGCAGACACAAAGGAAAAGGGCTGTCTGGCCTGGGCGGGAGGGCAGGGGCAGGCTGGGGGGGCGTGGGGCACTCACCGCAGCGTCTTGGCATTGGGCACTGTTCCAGGCCGGTTAATGTCCAGGTCTCTGCGGCTGCAGGGAGAGGCAGAATAGAGGTGGGCAGCTCAGGATGGGGTCACAGGCGTCGTGTGCCCCAGGGCCCCACCCCAGCTTCCCACAACGGCAGTAGGGCCTGACGTCCCAGTCTGGCCCAGAGTTGGGGCTTACGGTTATTGAGTTGTCTCAGCTATGGAAAAGGCCTCCCGGGTCCCAGCTGTTATGTTTAACATAAGGGATCTTCAGGCCTCCCTTCATGTGGGACTTCTCAGACCCCCCAATTCATGCCCTGTGGGCCCTCAATTTGGCTCTTGATCCCCCTCAAAGCATGGCCCCACCATGCACCACCACCCGTGCGTGGGGCTCTGGGGTCAGAGAGGGAGGCAGGGCCTGGTCCTCTCATCCTCTGCTGTTTCCCCAGCACCATGCACACAGCCGGCCCTCAATACATATTAGGAGGAGGAAGGAAGGCGGGAAGGCCAGTGGGCTCCAAGGAGCACAGCCTGAAAACCATGGGCTACATCCAGCCCCCTCCTCACCTGCAGCTGTTGGCCCAGAGGTTCAGGCTGTGGGGGTCCGGGATGACGCCCACATTGCCCACCACCCCCTCGCGGGACCACAGTACCCCAAGGGAGAAGGTGTAGAAGAGCCCAAGCACCCAAGTCCGCAGCCCTGCTCCCCCTCTGCCCTTCAAGGGGAGGGGTGACCCTGAGCAAGCAGCTACTCTTCTCAGAGATGCAGCAAGCTGCCTGTCTGCAGACGGGAGGGGGTGTGTGCATGGGTCCAGGCTGCCTCCTCGCAGGAACCCTGACAGTGCGAGCCCTCAGTGCCTGGGGCTGCAGAGCTGAGCCCCCCGCCGCCCGCACCTGTTGTACATGTTCCAGAAGAGCTGCAGGTTGGCCTGGTTCACCACGTTCCCGATCTGCTGCCGGTAGCTCTGCACCAGCTCTGTGTTGTTCACCAGCTCCTCCTGGGCCCCAGGGACAGATGGGGGGGGGGGGGAGGTGTGCAGAGGGGAGCGGAGGGACAGACGGGGGTGGGGTCTCAGAGGGGGCATGCAGGTAGCCCTCATTCCATTCTGATAGCGGGGGCTGGTGGGGGTGATGGGGGTTTGGAGGCGGCGACTTGTGGAGGGGGGGAAGGCTCCACCAGCTATCAGAAGAGGCCCACCCCCCTCGCATCTGTCTCAGCTGAGCGGAAACAGGTCTGATACCCCAGACCGCCCGTCCAGACCTCCTCCTCCTGCCGGGCTGTGAGGGGACCCAAGTCCTGGGCACCCCAGAGAGTGGGCAGAACCAGGCCCTGGGGAGGCTCCCGAGACCCCCAGGTCAGGCCCAGCATGGCTCCCACGTGGGCCCCATCCCCTTACCTGGCTGAAGAGGTGGGATAGCACCGTGTCTGGCAAAGTGCTGGTGAGGCCGGAGAGCTGCGGGTTGGGCGGAGGCCAGCGTGAGTGCCGTCCCTCTCCCTCACCACCTGCGCCTGCACCCTGTCTAAGGGGTCTAAGGGGACCATGCTCACCTTCGTGGCTGCCCAGTCGATCCAGCCTTTGCCGTTGGGGTCAATGTTCATCAGCACCAGCCCCTCCACCAGGTCAGGGAAGATGAGCTGCAGCGAGAGGGAGACAGGGCTTGGGAGGCGGGAGGGTGCAGGGGGAGCCCTGTCTTCCCACTGAGAACAGGGGCTTGAAGGTGCTGGCCCCGCCTATGTCGCAGGTGGCTGGGAGGGTCCGAGGAGAAGGACCTGCTTGGCAAGGGCTTCAGGACCCTGCAGATGGCCCAACGGGACACAGCTGGACCCCCGCCTGGGCTCCCCTTCCTGCAGCCTCAGCTCGCCTCCTCCCTGCCTGGAACCTTAAACAAGTCATCGATTGATTTCAAATCTACGCCTATGGCACTGTTCTCCACGCCTTTTAGTAAATCTTTGAAGATGCTGCTGTTGTAAAACTGAGGAGTAAACATCTTCAATGAAAGATTGTGTTTCTCAACAGAGACTCTGGACACAGAAACAAACTGAGGGACTTGGAGGGAGGGGGGTGGAGGGATGGGAGAGCCTGGTGATGGGTACTGGGGGCACCTATTGCATGGAGCACTGGGTGTGGGGAATGGGGAATGAATCTTGGAACACTGGAAAAAAAATTTAAGTAACAATAAAAAAAAAAAAAAAAAAAGAAAGATTGTGTTTCTTTGCTTTCAGAGGAAAGAGCCCTAGTGAAGTAGGAAACCGGCCTTTCCGAAGCCTGTTGTCATGTCAGAACATGCAAGAGATTTGAATGACTTCTTCCAGGGAAAACGAGGGTGTACATAGGAGTCTGCTTTCTTGTCAGGTTTCCTGGGGGGCACAGGGAATGGTCGGCAGTGCTGAAATCCACACTAGAGTTCAAAATGCATGGCCTTCTCTTTTGGAAAAAGAAGCTTTTTAAAAAAAAATAAAAAGGGGGGCGCCTGGGTGTCTCAGTTGGTTAAGCGACTGCTTTCAGCTCAGATCATGATCCTGGAGACCCGGGATCGAGCCCCACATCGGGCTCCCTGCTCGGCGGGAAGCCTGCTTCTCCCTCTCTCACTCCCCCTGCTTATGTTCCCTCTCTAGCTGTGTTTCTCTCTGTCAAATAAATAAAATCTTAAAAAAAAATTTTTTTTGAATCCTGAAAATTAAGTTTTTGTTTTCAGAGAAGGAAAGCTTGTGGGCTCCTACTCAATGTGGTGTTTCTGAAATGCGACTTCCTTTAAACCTTCCAAACTGGGGTGCCTGGGTGGCTCAGTCAGTTAACATCTGCCTTCAGCTCAGGTCATGATCCCAGGGTCCTAGGATGGAACCCTGCCTCAGGCTCTCTGCTCAGCAGGAGGCTTCTTCTCCCTCTCTCTGCTGCTCCCCCTGCTTATACATGCTCCAGCGCGCGCTCTCTCTCTCTCTCTCTCTCTCTCTCTCTCCGCGACAAATAAATAAATCTTTACTATCAGAATGGCAACTGGAATGTGACATTTTGAAAAGAATAAACCTTTCACACTTAAGAGTAATTTTTGGCTAAGAAATGACTCACATTTAAATATTAGCCTAATTAGTATGTAAGTGATTAGGAAAATCCTTACTTAGTGGCTAGAGCAATTTGTTGGAGAGTTTGTTACTCACGGAAATCTGGGCTTTGGCTAATGACTAAGCAAGTTATTGTTTATAGTCTTTTGAGGACATGTTTGGGAAAAAAAAAAAAA
>PITA01019938.1:10392-26006 GCA_004023965.1 Spilogale gracilis | reverse complement strand
GTGGAAAGCATGGCTGCTCACTCCAGGGCCAGGGGAGGTGCTTCCCACGATCGCCCTCAGCTGGTGCCTGCTGGCTCTGGAGTGGGAGGTACACGCTCGGCCCCCCACAGGGTATGGGCGGGAACTCACCCAAAGTGCTGCACCACGCTGGGGAGCATGGCAGCCAGCTGCTCCATGGAGGGGAACTGGTACCTGCGGCAGAAGGGGAGGTCAGGGCTGGGCGCAGCCTGGGCCACAGAGCTGGGGAAATCTGGGGCAGGGAGCATTCCCAGTACCTACCCCTGGGGAAACTGCGACGCCCCCACCTGCTGACCAGGGGCGTCCACGTGGCATACCACGAAGTGCTTAGTGATCTCCTGCATGTCCTCGAAGTTGAAGAAGGTGTTGAAGCACAGCTTGTCTGCAAAGACACACCTCTCAGCTGTGGCTCAGCAAAGGGGTAGGGAGGCCTGGGGGCCTGAGAGGGAGGGCAAGGTGGAGGTGACCAGCCTCATGGTCCAGCGGGGACACCGAGGCCCAGACGGCTAAGGTGCTGAGCGTGAGTGGGGGTCTAGGAGGCCCTGCGGGGAAGGAGGGGATGCCGAGGCAGATAGGATGGGGCTGGGGTGCACTTACGATTGAGGCCCACGTCATGGTAGGTGAGGATGGCTGGGCGGTTCCCTTTGGGGGAGCCCCGGATCACCACGTGCAGCAGGCCGTAAGGTGTCTCGATGTCATGTTCCTGGAGGGGAAAACAGGGAAGTCTGCTAACCAGTGGGGTGGCCTGCCACTGCCCAGGCCCTGCTCTCGGCCCTGCAGGGTCCAGTGAGGCTCATTCTCTCCAAGTCACTGCAGCCCCTCCAGGACAGCGCGGCCACTCCACCCTGAGTCCCGTCCTCACCATGTTCCCCCATTTGGAATCCTTTAGGGCTGCTCCTGAAGGTCAGTGGCCTCCACAGCCCTGCCTGCAATCTGCAGTCAGCCCACCCCTGGCAGCCAAGCCTGGCCCCAGCTCCCGCTCCACCCGTGGCTCCCAGTTCCAGACTCTTGCTCACTTTTGGTCCTTCCACCTCGAATACCCCATCCTGCGACCCCAAGGCCTCCCTTCCAGCAGGTGTGGTTAGACACCCCTCGCCCAAAGGCCTTCTGCAGTGACCACTCTGGGATCTTCTTGAGTTCATGCCCTTGATTTTGTGCCTTGGGGTTATTAGTCCTTCAGAAACAGGCACTGGATGCTGGCGGAGGAGGCTGCGGTGTTCTTGAGCCTCAGGGGGGTGCCCTGAGGGCTGGTCTCTCTGCAAACTTGATGGCCAGACTCCAAGAGGGTCTGTTAGAGCTGAATTAACAGTCTTGCCCTGCACCACTGTGAGCTGGCACCGTGAGTGGGAGGAGGGGCTAAGGTCAAGGGCAGGAAGTGACTGACCCCCAAATGTGTGCCAAGGGCCAAGCAGGTTGGGCATGTCTTTTCTCCTTTTGCACGTGGAGGATGCTTCAGTCCAGAAAGAACCCAAGTTCCTGTTCCTGATGGAAAAGGGGGAACTCGAGGCATGAGAGCGCTTCCTGGAATCTGATCTTCCTGGGTCAGGGCTCAGAGGACCCCTGTTCAGGCCTGTGTCTCCAGCAGGGGATGACAAAGTGGCATCAAGCCCACAGCCAAGGCCACACCCTGGGAGCAACAAAGCTGCTGTGAGGCCTGTTCAATAAACCTGATGGTCCCTAAGTGGGTCCAGGGCAAACACAGCCGCCCTCTCCCATCCCAGGCCTGTCTCCCACTCAGAGCCATTAAAACAAGGAACACTTCCTTCTCACTGATGGCTGACCAGCCCCTTCTCATGTGTCTTATTTACCTCTCACAGGGACCCACGCCCCAGAGGAGTAAAGCGAGGTTGGGAAAGGAGAGACGACTTGCTCAAGGTCAAGCCCAGAAAGGGATAAGCAGGCCTTGCCAGGTGCCAGCCTCAGATGCCAGGGGTGTCCCTGGAAGGCTCCACCCACAGCCCTCCACAGCTGCCCATCCCTGCTGGAAGGTGGGGGCAGGCTGCACCCTCCCCCAGCCCACACACTACTCTCTTAGCTCTGGAGGGCAGGGGTTGTGGAGGAAGACTGGGAGGGCTGGGGGCAGGAGGGGTGCAGCCCAACATGCCCCCTAGCCCCCAGGGCCCAAGGCTCCCATTGGCTCCCGGTGACGTCAGAGCTCCCTCCCTTGCTGCAGCAATACCGGCGCCCACCTGGAGGTGGGGGCTCTGACGTCCTCTCTCGGCCTTAGTCTCCCCTTGCCCGTGACCTTGAGAGTTGGGGGGGCGGCACTCCCAGCTGGGTGTCAGCGTGCGGGTCGAGTGAGGGGCTGGTGTGGGGCGGCTAGTACGATTCATTCCATCAGCCGCATCAGCGATTAGGTGGACCGGGACTGCACCGGGGGTAGGCACTGACCTAGCTGCCTGGGTGCGCGGCGGCGCGGGGGGCCTGTGCCCCGGCAGGGCAGGCCGGGTTGCGGGTGGAGGACGACGTAGGTCCCTGCTTCTCCCTCTTTGAGGAAGAACAGTACCCCTTGGCACTGCTGCCCAGGCCCTTAGCCCCCGCAGGGTCATGGCTCCAGCGTTGCCTTTCCCCAGCTACTAACTAAGACACCACGACCTGCTCCTCCCCTCCCCTGCAGGGATTCGACCTGAAGGCGGGGTTAGCACCCCACCCAGACCTCCCTGGCTCAGCAGGACTGGCACTGCAGTTAGTTCCCTGGGGACCGCCGCGGAAGAAAGGAAGAGGCTGTCCTTCCCTTCTCCCTCTGGTGCAGCTACCCAAACAACCAGGACAACCCTGGCAGGGTCAGGAAAACAGACACCCCGACACGTGCATGGAAGAGCCTCCCACAGGGCTGAGGCGGTCAAAGGCCGGGCAGATGCCAGCCGGGCACCTGCACCAGTCAATGGGAGGCGCGCGCACTGGCCCACGGGCCGCCCAGGCTTGCAGACAGGTCGCACAGCTCATTCCATTTTCTGCAGATTTCAGCCCTTCCCGGCAGGCGCTGACTAGCAGCTGACCCCCAGCCAGTGCTGCAGGCCAGGGGCACCAGGGACCCTAGAACCTGCTGCTGGCCTTCCCTCCGCGATGCCCAAGGTGAGGCGACTGAAAGCAGCTCTGCCACCGGACAGAAGCAGAGGGCTGTCCCTTCCTCCCTGCCCACCTGGCCTCTCCCAGAGCCCTCACTCACCCCATCCCAGCACTCCGGCATCTTGCCGAGGGAGAAGGCGATCCGCCTCTACCAGTCAGGGCAAACAAAGGCCTGAGTCACCAGGGTCCAGAGGGAGGGGGCAGCGCGAGGGGGAGATGGCGATGCTGTGATGCGGCAGCGCTGCTCTCGGGCCATTTATATATAGCAGAGCCCGGAGGTCTGGGCCCGGTCCCGCCTCCCTGCGGGGTTTCTGAGCAGCCACTCGCTCTCCCGGAGCCCTCGCTTTCAGACTGGTGGGCGGGAGACGAACCTGGCTCTCATTGGCTCCCAAAGTCCTCGCTCACCCCAGCTCCTGCTCCTCCTCCTCCTCCCCCGCCCCCTCCTCCAGCAATACGGCAACCTTGCAGGTCTCTAAGCGCTGCATCCGCTCACCCGCAGCACACGGGCACACCCGGACAGCTGCAGCTGCGGGGTCCCGCGAAGATGAGACAAGAAACTACCCATACAGGTGCGTCCTGTGTCAGGTACCCAGGAGCTGCTCGGGGATACACACCCCGAGGTAAGGCAGGGCAGGCCACACAGGCATACCCCAGACCTCACAGCCCTTGACCTGTTCCCCAGGGAGCTGGGAAGGCCAGAGAGAGCCAGAAGCCCAGCCTCCCATCAGGAAGGTCTGGATCACTTAACCTTGAAGGGATGGGGGAGTGACCCTGTTCCAGGGACTACTCCTTCTCCACTCCCCAGGATCTCCCTCAGGGCAGCCCTCTCTCTACCCACATGTATTCCATGCGCCTGCCCACAGTGCTGAAATGGGAGTTCTGGGTGCAGGGGGCCTGGGCCAAGGGCAGGACCAGCAGGGTGGTGGGGCACATACTAGCTTTCCCCTCCCCACCCCCTCCCTACAGCAAGGGGCTGGAGGCCGCCAAGGGAGACAGGGACCCAGAGTCAGCCTGCCAGAGCAGCCCTCGAGTACCTCCTGCAGACTCCCCCCACCCCCAGCTCTCTGTCTGCAGGGAGGGCCGGCCAGCAGAAGCTTGGGCCCTGTCCTGAACAGCAAGAACTTGTGGGGGGAGCTGACTAGAGACCCACAGGTAGTGTAAACTGGGAAGGTAGAGTAAACCCGCAGAGGAGAGGAAATGGGTCAGGGAGGGGAGCCCAAGTACTGCAAGAAGCAAGAGCAACTCAGAGGAGCTGCTGAGTGCCTGTGCCCCCATTGGGTCTCTTTCGTGAAGGAACACACCACTCAGACCAGCCAACCCCACAGTCCCACACGCTGGCTGGCAGTGGTTACCTCCCCATCTCTGGGCACCCAGTGACCTGGTCAACACCTGCCATGTGTGCTATTCCCGGCCATGTCCGCGGCCATGGACGCACCAACAACTTTCCCTGCCCGGTCTGTGACCTCTGCACTCTCCGCAGCCACTCTGGCACAGCCCAGGCCCCTGCCCTGTCCACTTACTCCTCCTACCTGCTCCTCAAAGGGGGTGAGGGCAGTCCTTCCCCCTTCCTGCTGCAAAACCCCAGCTCTTCCAGGGTCTCCATCCAACCTTATGTCCAGTCCAACCTCTGACCTCTGAGGGGCTCTGCCACCCTTGTACCCCAGTGAGAAGCTAACCCTGGATACTGCCCACTCCCAGCCAAGGGCCAGGAGTGCTCAGCTCACTGGCTTCAAAACCACAGTCCTGAGTTCAAGTCTCCGCTCCCCCACCCACTAGCCCCATAACCCCGGGTACGGCTGTGTAATTTCTCTGTGCCTCAGGCTCCTCAACTGTAACCCAGGAATCCAGCCTTCCTGAAGCATTGCTATAAAGACAAGAAAGAGCTCCATGAGGGGCTCCAGACCTGATCTCATGCCTGCCCGGGTCCTGCGGGGAGAAATAGGGCAGTGTGTGCGTCTCTCTGTACTATTGGTCCTTTCCCTGGGTTGTGGCCGGACACGGCAGGCTCAGGTCCTGCCAGCCAAACCCTGGCCCCAGTCGTATCTCCACCACTTCTCTGCTGTGTGACCCTGGGCAAATCAGTCAACCTCTCTGAGCCTCCACGTCTGTCAATGGGACAATAGCTGGGCTGCCTGCATTGGTAGCTGCAAGGATAACACACAGTCCTCACACACATATGGAAAAGGATAAGAAAACTAGAGCACAGAGAAGTTAGCTGTCCCACTTAGCTTGTAAACATGGAGCTCAGCAGTACCTTAGTACTCTGGGCCTGGGGTCGCGTTATTAAGAACGGCAAATGCTTATTAGCATATCTCCCACTTGCCAGCCTCTTCCAAATGCCTTGCACCTGTTGCCTTACTTTATCTTCTTAACATTCACTTTACAGACGAGGAAAATGAAGCACAGAGAGGTTCTGTCACCTGCCCACCACCACACAGGACCGGGACCCACCCCCAGGCCGCCTGCCTCTGACTTCGCACTCTGGTGGCCACAGTCACAGGGAGCTCAGGGTCTGAGCGCTGGGCCTCGGCATCACTCCCCAGCCCTACGAGCGCCTGGGGAGGTCCAAGCTCCCTGCCCTCACTGCACAGGTAAGGCAGTGACAGGTGTTGGTAGTCACACGGCCAGTAAGCAGCGGGGACGAGCCATGCATCCAGGCCTGCTGGGCTCTTGTTTGTCTTGCCTCCCCAACTGGCTGGGTCCACTGAGGCAAGGAATGAAAGAGGATAAAATTTCTGCCCTGCTTTGGCCCAGAAGAGGGCCATGCATCCTCTCAGCCACTTTTCTAGGGGAAAAAAAAAAGGTGGCGGCTCTGGGCAGCGTAAATAGGGTAGAGGGGCAGGCGCCTTTTACCACCTGCTGCCCTTTACCAAGCAAAGGAGCCTGAACACAGCTGGTGGCAGCCCCGGCCCGCAGGGCACAGGTGCAGAGGACCCTGGGATTCCCCGGCCCCTTGCTTACTCCCCAGCTGTGTTTTAGGGGCTGGCAGTCAATACCACTGGTCTGGTGGGTCCCACCTGGTGTCAGCCAGGTCCAGGCTGGCTGCTCTGGGATTTTATTTCTCCAGCCCCCTCCTGGGGCAAAGGGGCCATCTGTCCTGTCCTCCTTGAGCTGGGAGGATAAGTCCCCCCGAGGGTCTGCACAGATGCCAAGCTCGGCCTGGGCCATCTCCGGGCCGCGTCCCTCCTCTCCCTACTCCTGGGCTCCCGTTTGTTCCCCAGACCCCATCCTGGCCTCAGCTCCAGAGCCCTCTGTGTTTGGATCCCGAACCCTTAGGGGACCAGAGCACATGTACCCAGGCTCCTCTGAAGCCTCCTCTAGTGTCCTTGGAGGGTCACATGACTGAGGGCCTGCCGCACAGGCCTGGGATCCGGGTCCCTGCTGCAGCTGCAGGATGGTGTGTGTGTGGGGGGGCACACACGACCTGCAGGCCTCCCCATGTCTCGCCACCCTGGCCTCCAGACCCAGAGGCTAGGGAGTCGTGGGGCTCTGAGACCAAACCAAACTGAAGGCAGGCCCAGGCGAGGGCTGTTCCAGCTAGCCAGGAGGAAGGTCCTAGAAGGGTCTGATTTTGCTCTGGAACCCACGGAGGTTCCTGCTGTGTCTGCCCCTCAGATGTTTTCCGAGGCCCAGAAATAAAGGGAGACGATGGGACTCAGAGGGAAGGAATGGCTGTTCAAGTGAGTGAACTCACCGTGCAGAGGAATAAACACAAAGACCAATTTCAATTTTCACAGGGAACCTGGCTTCAAACTAAAGAGGACACGGTTGTCCCAGTGACAGTTTCCATGGCAACGGGAGCTATTTCAGAGCGCCAGCCTCACTGGAGATTTTCTTCATTGGAGGAAAGTGCTGGTTCAGATGACATCATCCCAGCTCCATCCTCACTCCCCCCAGGCCTCACCCCTGCTTCAGTCCCAGTCAGGGCAGCAGCTGCACATCTCCACTGAGTAGGGGACAGGGAAAGCTGCGGTGAACAGAAGGGGCAGTCCTGGAGGCTGGGAGGTGCCCACACAGAAGGGCGGTGGCCTTCCTTTGGGACCGGGCTGGGCAAGGTCCGGGGCCGGCGCTGGCAGTCCCCTACCTGGGGAGGTGTCGCTGAGACCTACCTTCCAGTCCGTGTCCACAGCCAAGAGGAAGGTGTCGGAGTTCTCCTGGGGAAGGGCAAACAGAGGGCAGCATGTTAGGCCCTGGCTGGCCCTGGGGCTCTGGGGGGCTCAGCCTGGAGCAGACTCACTTGCTGTGTTCTCTGGTCCATCTTAATGTTCACAGAGGTGACCCAGGGCTTCCCAGTCAGTAGGCTAGTTAAGTGCCTGATCAATAAGCCCATAAGTAGCTACTATGACCAAGTTTACGTATTAATTTAAAATGTGAAGATGCTCATCTTACAGGTGGGAAGGGTGAGGCTTGGAGAAGCTGATTCACATGGTTACAAAGTGGTGGGATCTCTGAAGCCAGATCCTTGCTGTGGGTCCCTTTGCCCTGCTGTGCCCTCCCCCCCCCCCCCCCCAGTTTTCCAGGTCACACCACTGGGGCATCACGGCCGGAGGCTGGGGAAGGTGAGCACGGACAGGCAGGAGAAACACACCCACATTAGGGATGGGGAAGCTGAGGTTCACACAGGGAGGGTGGAACTTGGGGCTCTTCCAAGCTGCACAGAGGCTGGGCTGGGTCTGGGGCTCTTCCCACCTGTCCAGACCTGCCTGCTCTGTGCTCTTAAAGCACAGACGTCCCCTGCTTTCAGGCTCAGCGACATCAAACAGTGGGAGACTCTGGTGCCCATCCTTCCCGCTGGGCTGCAAGTGCCATGAGGGCGGGACCATGTCTGGCTCTGCTCTCCTTGCAAAGCCTGGGCTGCAATGGGCTCCTCTAACCCAGACAGACCTGGATGAATGAGTCTGATTTTGCAAATGAAGGGAACTCAGCTCAGAAGCACCTACTGTTGGCAAGGCAGCAGCGATGCTGAGTGGAAGAAGGGGAGGCCTAGAACCCCGTGTGTGTGTCCTCGGTGGGTCTGGTCTAGGGAAGGAAACCTTATGGGGGCAAGAGGGGAGCAGCACACCTCCAGGAAAAGCAGAAATCCTGGGCTTCTGCCTTGCTTTCTGCTGTGCCTGTCTAGAAATCTCTCCTCCTCTCCACTCAGTGGTGACAAATTGGGAGGGCCACCTAGCTTCAGAGCTCCATGTCCTCAAGGATTAAAGAGAAGCCTGGTGTTAGCTGTCGCTTTGTCCTTTATACTCTTGCACTTGACCTTCTGTGCCGCACAAGCTCCCAAAGGCTCTACGGCAATGCACGCACGGCTCGATGGCAGTCAGATTAGGACCAAGACGTCACCAGCGGAGAGCCAAACAAGGGCTGTGCTGCTAATGCACAAGATGCAAGATGACCCCGAATCGTGGGAGTTAAAAGGAAAAGAATGAAAACCAGCAATTCGGATGTTTTACTCTCAAAATAAAGAAAAGTTCAACCTCCTACTTTCTGGCAGTTAGGGCAGTGGGGGCAGTGGAGAGAATGAGATGGCTCTCACCCGAAGAGGAAAGCCAGGTTTCCTGTGGCTGGGAGTCTCTCATACACGAGGGCTGTGAGGGCACCCTGGCCTCACACCCCCCCCCCACCCCGTTCTTCCGGGGCCTGGCCCTCCTTGGGGTGGGGGAGAGCAGAGGTGGCCAGGCCCCTCCTGAACCTCTGAGGGAGGGGATGGGGGTCTCCCGGAAGGGTATGAGGCTGCTTCCTGATGAATCCTCTCACCAGAAGATCATGCTGGAGCAGGGCACAGGGCAGGAGATCAGAGAGATTTTTACACTCAAGACCATAAGGGCCCAGAGAAGGAAGCAGTTTTGTGAAGAACAAAATCAACACAAAGGATGAGGCAGATAATGGCGGGTGTGTTGTGCACGCCCAGCAGGGCGGGGTGCAGGTGGGGGGTGTTCCCCAGGAGACGGGAAAGCCTTGGAGGCAAAGGGCCACACCAAGAGAGAGCATGAATAATACAAGCAGATCCAGGGCCCCCAGAGGTCCTGGAAGGAGTGCAAGACCTGTCTGAGGCACACAGGCCAGAAAGAGGGCCCCTGCTGGGAGGAGGCCCGCAGGAGACGGAGGATGGGGACACAGGCTCAGGCCGAAGGAACAGCAATTTCCTGGTGGAGCCCAGGGCACACCTGGTGGAGCCCAGGGCACTCCTTGTCTTCTAAGGCAAGCAAGCCTGGAATGGTGAGACTGATGCTGGGTTAGCACGTGGAACTCCGCACTCCCCACTGGATGCAAAGAGTTGGTGCCCAGCACACCGCAGAAGGTTTACGAAGCAAGGGGACAGACGCCTTCCTGTGCTGCAGCTAGGGCAGGAGAATCGGGGGGAACAGCGGGAAAGAGAGAGCAGAAGGGCTCTGGAAGGCGAAGAGTGAGGTCACGAGAATCTGCAGTGGCCATGCTGGGAGCACACAGGTTTTTTTGGGGGGGGTTGGAGGGGCTGTTGATGCAGATGTGACCAGGTCTAGTGCATGAGGTTTGAGCCAAGCCAAGAGAAGAGAGAAACAGTGGGGACTTGGGGCTGAAGTGCAGACCGTTGGGCAGGGTGGGCACATCACGGTGGCAAACTCTGGTCTGGGTCCAGGTGGGCTGGAGTGGGGGACACTGAATGCAGCAGACGGAAGGCAGAGCCAGACGGCTGGCCAAATGGGCCACGCTCACCAAGTCAGGGTGGGAGGGGCAGGAAGAACTGGGCCAGACTGGCAGGGAAGGGGCGTGGGGGCATCTCTTAGGGTGTCCTGCGAAGGTGGTGGGGGGAAAGCTAAGCAAGGAGGCCTGAGATGAGGGTGCCCTCGGGTCTCTGTGCCGTCCACAGGCACCTGGTATCTGCAGGTAGCACCTCTGGGCAGCTGCTTCCTAGCCCCCATGCCTCAGCTCTTACGGTGGGGTGCAGGGGTCCCCAAGGGCACCGTCTATCCACCAAAAGTCGCAAGTAGGCTGGGCTCTGCTTGCCTCGAAATGGGGGGTGGTTGTGGGGAGGAGGAACTTTTTCAGGAAGTTCTGGGAAACTTCCTGCTTCTGAGACACATCACAATCTGGGATGACCCGACCCTCTCCACTGAAAGCCTTAGGTGTGCAAGGCTCTGTAGGCCCTGGGGAGACCTGTATTAAAACGGACAGAATTGCTGTTAGGGTGTCAGTATTAGACTTGGCATCAGAGAAGGCCTCTCTGAGGAGGGGACACTGGATCAGAGCCTGAAAAAGGAAAAGTTTGGAGTAAGGTATCCCAGCAGGAAGAAGCAGTGGGGGACAGGACTGGCTGGTTCAAGGAGTAGTGGGCCCCTCGGCAGGAGAGGAGGCTGGGAGTGGGGTGCAGACCTGGGAAAGAATGGTTGCAGCTCGAGTCTGGTGGCAGCTACTGCCCAGTTTTAAGCAGAAAGTGACATGATGTATCTTAAGAGGCTGTAGAGTAAGGAGAGCAGTGGGGAGGTTCCCGCCAGGCCCAAGACAGGAGAGGGGTGCCCCGGAACAGGAAAGAAAGACAACTAGAAGGAAGGCTGCAGCTCACCAGCCCCCCTGACCATTCCTGGGAGGCTGCCCCCACATATTCAGGTCTTGTCTGATAACCCCTGACAACCCCCTGTCTTGAAGCTAGGGGACAGGACTGCCAGCCTGGTGTGGCTGGGCCCCTGGAGCTCCCTCAGCCGCTCTATCCCTACACAAGGCACTCAGCTGTTCCGGGGCTCAGCTCCTGGCAGAGGCTGTGAAAGGGCAGGGCAGAGACCAGTGTGCTGAGGTTTCGGGGACTGGGCTCCCGGCTTCCCCACCTGTAAAATGAGGGGTAAGCGGCACAACCAGCAGAGGCCCGGGGGCCCCATGCTCAAGGATTCTCCAAGCAGTGGGCCCACAGGTTTTCCTTGCAGGGAGGGAAAAGGAGGCTGCACCAGGTATCATCACAATAAGAGAATGTGGGGTAGAAACAACTCTGGAATCTAATGCCCGGTGCCTGGGAGAGGACCCTCTAGGGCAAAACAATCTCCCACTGCTCTTGATGGCACTGTTGGTCATACCTGCCCTTGGTCCTCGGACCCTTGTGAGGAAGGACAGAGAAGGCCGCAGATAAGGAAAGGCCTTGCCACTGCCCAGCGGGTGCCCTCTTGGGGCTCCAGGGTTTCCCAGAACCAAGGCTTGAGCATGGCCTCTTTCCGGATAGCTCTGTGACCTTGGCCAAGCCAGTGAACTTTCCATGCCTCAGTTTTCTCATCAATGAAATGGGAATTACTTTCCTAAAGAGCCTCCCTGCCTCAAAGGCAGCCAAAGCCACAGCACAGTGGGCTGGGTCTCAGGGTGGCAGGAGGACTCCAGGTGCGGGGCTCCCCACGGGGTCTGCAGGTTCCTTGTCATCCGCCAGACTGGAGGGAAGACAGATGGTTTCCTTCTTGGCCACGGGGTGGCGCCCTCCGCACCGGGACCGCAAAGGGAGGACTCACCAGCTCGGCGGCATCCTGGCCCCGGAGCAGTGGCTTCTCCTCTGGGAATCGCAGCTCCTGCAGCCCGGCCATGGTCACGTCGTGGAGCAGGAGCCCTAGGGAGGGAGGAAGGACGAGGGTCGGGCCGTGCTGCTGAATCCCCCCAGGGCGAAGAGGAGGACAACACAAGCCCCGACTGGGCAAGGGGACAGGGGACCACACCCACCACTCCATCACTCCATTTCTGGAATCCACCCTCCACGCTGTGACCCTAAGTGCAGCCTCGGTGTGGGGCTTCCCAAGGGCAGCGCAAGTCTTCGTGTGCAAGACCCGCGCTCAGAGGATGTCATTATATTATTTGCTTTTAAAAGTTAAAACACGTTTAGAAAGAAGAGAAAAAGCGCCACAGGATGATTTTTAAAACACTTTCAAGGAAAATCCTGCATTATTTGAGATGCAGAGGGTTGAGTATGGGGAAGCCAAATGCAGTCACAGAAGCAGACAGAAGCCCCCTGGGGTGGGAAGTGGACAGGGGGGTCCTCCAGGGCTGTCCTGGGCCTGGGAGGAAAAGCCTGGCTGGGGATGGCCCTGGGAGTGTGGCAGGCAGAGTGTACAGTGAGGCTGAAAGAGGGGATGCCGGCCTAAATGTGTCAGCAGCAGGGAGGGATGACTGCTCTACACACAGACCCTGGATACCTAATGCCTGGGTGTCCCTGGGAGACCTGAGCCTTCCGTCTGAACCTCAGGAAACAGTTATATAACTGTGCACAGGTGTGTATGCACACACACCTGGATGTATATTCGGAGGAGCCTGTGGTGGGGTGGGGGAGGTAGAGACAATCCATGGAGCCTGGCCTGTGATCCTCACTTGGATCTCAAGAGGGCACAGATTAGAGCGCACCAAGAGAAAAACTAGCCAAGGAGGTGAACTGGAAATCCGTAAAAGGATTAAAATTGGCCAATAAGTACACGAGAAAATATTGAAGCTCACAAGAAGTCAAAGAAATTCAAATTAAAAGATCCTTTTTCTTTCTTTCTTTTTTGCCCCTTGGACTTGGCACAGCGTTGGCTGGTACTGAGGCACGGAAGCCAGAGCGTCTCAGGTCCTGCTTGTGGCTGTAAAAACGGCCACCTCTTTCTGGAGGGCAGTTTTGCAGAATGAATGAAAGTGATTTAAAAGGTTCATAGTCTTGGACTCAGCAGTCCTCTCCCTGGAAGGCATTTCCTAAGGGAACCAGAGACAGCACCTCGTGATTTATCTGTAAGAATGCTCACCACAGTGCCTTCTCAAATAATAAACTAGGAGAAGCTCAATGTCCATGAAGAAGGCACCAGACAAACTGCGGGCCAATCGCTTGTGAACAATGATGTAATAACATGGGGGGGGATGCTTGTGCCCTAATAAATGGAAGAAGACATTATAAAACATATAGGAGCATCAAGGTTACAAAATAGCAAGAGCCTCGCACACAAGCCTGGAAGGATGTACATCGGAAAGTTTACAGGGTGTTTGTCCTTTCTGGTAGAAGACTGAGAACAGGGGTCCACACCTGAAATCTGGAAAGACCAGCACTTTTTAGAGACAATATAAAGATTACCATCAGTTCCTTTGTCTTGTGAGGGCTCATTATGTACTTCCTTGTGCTATTTGATCACCCTCCAGGGACGTGAGCTAAGGAAACCAAGAGGTTCCGTGGCATGCCCAGATGGGACCAGGCCTGGAAATGGGGTCTTCAGAGTCCTACTTGGGTCCAGGGCTCATTCCTAAGGGCCACAGCCACCTGACCCAGAAGAATGGATTCCTAGCCTTCCTCCCATTCGTTCATCCTGCTTCAATTCTATTTTCATCTTCTCAAGGGGGAAGCCCTCGGACTTTCCCTTGTGCCCCAAAAGGCTGACAACCCCATGAGCTTGTTGGTCAGAAGGTGTACCCCAGCCCATCCTGCCCCTGCCCATCCCTTCTCCCTGCAGAAGTCCCAGTGACAGCGGAGTTGGCACAGTGGGTGTCTGGGACCTAAGGACACAGGGCCTCAAATGGAACTTATTTCTGTGACGGGGAGTCAGGACTCCAGGGTACAGCTCCAGACCTTCCCTGGGCTTCCTTCCCTCCTGTTAGAAGCAGGAAGCAGCAGTCCTCCAGAGTATTGGAAGACAGTGCCTCGAGATTACATGGGGGTCCTCACTGGAGTCTAGTCTGGAGTTCAAATAGGCTGAGGTTGGGCTGGGAGCTGCTGGGCACCCAGCCTCATGGACGGCTAACGGAGAGCTGCGGAGCCCTCTTGGGAGAGCCTCATCCCCAGCATGAAGAGGCCAGGCATGGAGGTCCCTGCAGGCTCCGGCCCCCGGTTCCCTGCACCTCCACATGGTGCCAGAGAGCTCTCTTCCCAGTGGTTTCCGGGGAAACCAGCTATGACTGCGGGTGGCTGTATTTTTAGAAAGGCATCCTCTCCCCTCCCCCCTTTCTCTTCCATCCTTTCTGATGTGTGCACACTCATCCATCTCCCCTGGGGGGTGTGGAGCTGAAAGAAGGGCCCCCACCTTGGAAAACTCTTCCCCCATTAGGACTTTTTTTAGCTGTCAGTTTCCCTGAATAACCAACTGGATTAAACACTCTGGCAGCCCAGGGGTGTCCCTGCCCTCACCCAGGCCTGTTATGAAACCATCCTCCCCAAGGATGCTGCTATTCAAAGGGCTGAGAGTGGGCAGCGCAGGGACAGATGGCCCAGGATCGAGGGGGCGGTGGGGAAGGGGGCTGGAGAGGAACCGGATAATCCGGGGAGCTGGGAATGTGGCCTTCCGCGGAAAGCACGGGCGGGCGGAAAGCACGGGCAGCCCACAGCCCAGCAGGTGGTGGTGTCGGGCTGCAGACCAGAGACATTCCCATAGGGCCCTGGCAGAGAGGGTTCTTCTGAAGAAAGTTACAGTTTAAGGAAAAAAAGAAAAGCAGCTAGATGCTAAGTTAAAGGAAAATGAAATTCCTTATGAAATCAACACATTGTACACCTTAAATGTACATAACGTTAAACAGCAATTCTTTCTCAGCATAGTTGGTGGTGGGGGAAGAGATTCCTACCAACCTCGGCAAGGAAGCCGAGGAAGTGGGAGTTCAGGTGGCACAGGGGCTGGGGGTGGGGAGACCACAGGGGTTTGGGAAGCAACAGTGATGGCTCTTCTCACTCCACCCTTTTTTCTCCCGATTCCGGATTCCCTAAAGGCAACCTGGCATGTTAGATCCAAACAAGCCTGGGATTATTCCAGCCCTCCACTTTCTTGCTTTCTCGGAGGTTAGGCCTGGAATCATCAGAACTCTGGCCGGTATTTCTTCTGTGTCACGCGCTGCCTAGCTTTATTTTGGGCAAATCATGGAGAGGACGCTGATCTGCAAAATGGGAACCCGAGCCTTCCTCTGTCCGCCTCAGAGGCGTGTCAGAGACGATGGATGGAAAAATGCCTTTTCAATGGAAGATTTTGGTACACCTTTGGATGAGACAAAAAGAACTGAACACAGGGGATGAGGGACTTCCTTTACCTCCTCTGCACACTTAAGGCAACACTGGAGCTCCTTTCCTGTTGCCTTCTCCAAGAAGGAGCCCTACCCACCAGCTGGGAGGTTACACTGATGTTCGTCCTAGAGGGAGACACAGCCTCTGCGAGACACACCTTCTGGTACAGAGGAGATCCGGGGGTGGCGACGGGGGTTCCTGGGCAGCGCAAATGGGGGTGATTCCTTAAGAGGAGTTAAAATGTCTTTTAAATTACTTCTGGTTCCTGGTGTGTGCTTCTTTAAAAGTGATTCTATGCTGAGGTCTGAGCCCTGTAAACCCTCAGGTGAGTTAAGGTTGAAAGGATAAGTGAGTGGGGCACCTGGGTGGCTCAGTCGGTTAAGCGTCTGATTCTTGATTTCTGCTCAGGTCATGATCTCAGGGTAGTGAGATCGAGCCCCGCCTCAGGCATGGAGCCTGAGTAAGATTCTCTCTCTCTCTCTCCCCCCATCCCTCCCCACGTCTCAAAATATATATATATATATATATATATATATATATATATATATATATATATATATATATATATATGATTACTATGGTCATCCTG